>JAUKWC010074492.1:0-151251 GCA_032356245.1 Endocladia muricata
CACAACACATCCTTAAATGGTGAAGTACCTACCAAATCGACCCCCCAACCCGAAAACTAAGAAAAACACCAACAACCAACCAAAAAACAACACAACCCACCAAACACCCCACAAACAACTCAACACAACCCAACGCCCCCACAACCCAAACCAACCGCCCGCCGGTAGTCGCTTCTAACTAATCACCGAAACCAACATGACGACGACGAGGGCCGTGCGCAGTGTCCAACCGATAGTGCGAATCCAGTTTGTCGAGACTAATTTCTCTGCGTCTGACCCGTCAAACCTTTTCGAAAGCTTGGTGTGAATCGGCACCTGCAAGAAGACGGTACTCGCATGAATCGGTGCCAGGAGTGCCAGGCCCAGTACCGGTAACAATCTTCCCAGGTCGTCGTTTGGTGCTACGACTAAGAAAATTGCGGTCAGACTTTCGGCGCCCATAAGTGGGCCTACCACCCACGAGGTCAGTCGCTGGTGAGCCTGTTCGTAACTGACAAAAGCAGAATCCCCGACCTTATGAAACAGCGGATAGTGAACGACCTGAATGAACCAGATTAAACCAGCCATACCAGCTGTGGCGGCAAAATGGACAGAGAACAAAAGTGCCGCAAATGTGTTCATCGTGGAGGCCGACCTGACATTAGTTTTAAGACGTTGACGACCCCGCTTTTAGTCAACCGACTCGTCCTCCGATGGGAGTCTCGTCCGCATCATGATCGCTCGAAACCGCATAACAAGGCCAGGATAGCTGCGACCCGTCTTTAAGGTAACTTTTACCACCGTGTAAACGCCGTATCTCTCCCGACCGCGGTTACGCAAGGGTCGTTCCAGCAGCCGTTGCAATCAAGACGCATGGACAACCAACCGAACGATTCGGCCGATGCCAGCAGCCGGTACCAACAAGGCGTCTACCCGCAGGCGGATGGCCTCCAATTGCACAACGCAACCAGGGTGTCGAATTGGCAAGCAGGCTCAGCCGCCCAACTTAGCTCTCAGCAGACGCACGTTGGTGGGGCCACTAAAGACGAAGGACTAATGGTCTACTGGCGCATCTCCTTTTGCTTGTTTCTGGGGTAATTGGGCCGCTCGTACCGTGATCTCACCAAGAAAGATGACAGTCCATTTGTTCGTCAGCACGCAGCAGCAGCGTTGAACTTTAGGATAATGCAGCTCGGGGCCCTCCTCTTCTGGGTTGTAAGTGTTACGTTCTTTACTTTCCGAAGCTTCTCGAGCAGCGGGCTCGAGCCAGGCGCACTCGTGTTACTCCTCGCCGGCTACGGTGTCTTATTATTCTTAATTATCGCCGGCGCTATTCTTTCAATAATTGGAGCGATCGACGCAAACAGGGGCCGACCATGCAAATATCCCCTAGTCATTCGATTCTTCAAGTAGCTTTCAGGTTTCACTGCTCGGCCCTGATTGTCGCATCCAAAAATCTCATGTCGGCTACGCTTCCGGATCCGAACAGAAAGCCCATGAGCTCGGCCATCACTGTGGGCCCGTCGCCAACGAAACCAGCGAAGGAACTCGGAGCTATTTTGGTGGCAGATCGCCTAGCCGGACGGCGCTGCGACAGCCAGACGACTTCCGCTAGGGTTGATTCGCTCGCTGTTTGTAGCTTGGATGAGTGCGGTCGCTGACAGGTCGCTGAGAGTATTGGTATTCCCACAACCGCCCGTTTCGTGACTCTGATAGCCCAGCTTCACTGCTGCTGGCCGTAGCAGGCGCCCGGCCGAAGTATAAGCCTGGGGTTGACTCCAGCGAACTACGACCGAAGGGTCGTCACAGCGGGCAAACGATTCGGTCCAAACCATCGGTGCGTCCAGACTGTCGGCGTCGACGTAGAGATCCCGGATAACCGTTTGCTTACCGCTAGAGAGGTCGGTGAGCGAACCCCGCCAACGCAACTCGGAGGTAGGTACTTTAAATATTCGGTACAGATACTGGCGGTTCGCTTGCCATTGGTAGTCTCGAGAGTTTGCGTTATCGAGCGACGAACCCAAAGCCGACGTTGAACCCTCGAGCTGGGTGCCGTCTAGCCGATAGCCGCCCCAGTTCACGGCCCCATTTGCCGGGTGGCCGGGATGAAATTGGAGGCCGAAGTGTGCGGCACCGATACGCTGACCCGCTTTAAGAAAACTGACTTGCAGAGCCCAGAAATGGAGCCTCGGCACGCTTGGGGGCTGCAGTATTTCAATAACGGCGCTTACCTCGTACAGGGGTTCGGGCCGTGCTTGCTCAGGCAGCTGCCAGAAAGCGTGGAACGAAGACGCCCCGTTGCTCGATGTCGGGCGACCGCTTAACCGAAGCTCTCCGTTACTTTCTTTCTTCGACGCAGACAGTCGGTCAAACATCGATCTACTTTGCCAGCGGTCGAAGCCGCTTACCACTCACCGTCCGGAAAAACGAACAACCGAACCGAGCAGGAACGATGCCAACGAGTGGCCGACGAATAAACGCGTATGAGACCAAGGTAGGATGCGAACATGCGTTCGACTAGGGCTACGGTACTTCACGCTGACCTGGATGCCTTTTATGCTTCTGTGGAGCAGCGAGATCGACCGGCTCTACGAGGCAAACCAATGGCCGTCGGAGGCGGCATCATCTTAGCGGCGAGCTACGAAGCGCGCGCAATGGGAGTTCGAACACCGATGAATCTTCGGGCAGCCAAAAGACTCTGCCCAAAGCTCATCGTGGTCGACCCTCGAATGGAAGCCTACAGCGAGGCAAGCCGTCAGGTTTTCGAAATCTTCGAACAAACTACACCGTTGGTCGAACCCATTTCGATGGACGAGGCATTTCTTGATGTCGCCGGGCTCGGCCGTCTCGCCGGCTCACCCGAAGATATCGCAAAACAGCTACGAAGACGGGTGTCTAACGAGGTTGGGCTCGCCATATCTGTGGGAATTGCTCGCACAAAGTTCTTAGCTAAAGTTGCCAGCGGCGTCAGCAAACCGGACGGTCTCTTGCTGGTAGATCCGGTTTCCGAGTTGGACTTTTTGCACCCGCTGGGCGTGCGAAATATCTGGGGCGTCGGGCCAAAATCAACTGCTAAACTTGCAGCCAAGGGAATCACGACAGTCGGCCAGGTCGCCTCCCTTACACGCCCGATGCTGACGACCATCCTGGGTGGCGCTGCGGGCGAACACCTTCACGCACTGGCCCGCAACCATGACCCTCGCCCTGTCGAGACCGGAAAGCGGCGTTCCTCGATCGGCTCACAACGAGCCCTCGGCCAACGTCACCGCCCGTTCGAAGACCTCGAAGCGGTACTACTCGAACTCGTCGACCGGGTGACCCGACGTCTGCGGCAGAGCAATCGCGTTGGCAAGACTGTCTCTTTGCGTTTCCGCTTTGGAGACTTTACGCGTGACACCCGTTCTCAGTCGCTCCCCCAAGCGAGCGACTCAACAGCGCTTTTCCTTAGGGCTGCGCAAGCGCTTTTGAGGGCTCGGCGACGCGAGGTCGATCGACGCCGACTGACGCTGCTGGGGTTTACCATCTCTAACCTTTCTCCAAACTGCACCGTGCAGCAGGCGCTACCGTTCGACAATCAAAACTCACCCAGCCTCGATAGTGCAGTCGATTTGGTACGTGAGAAATACGGTTCTGCCTCTATCAGCCGCGCCGCTCTTGTTGGCCGTTCAACTGGACCGGATGTGCCGCTAATGCCCGACCTTGACTCGTGAGCTGTTGGAGCCGCTTCGGCAGTCCAGTCCGTCGCCGTTCTAAGGCCACCATCGGGGCACCGTAAGAAGTTCTGTCAAGATTGGACGCACCCAGATCGACAGCGCCGCTTGTTTCGATTTCAGATTTTCATAGCGAAGACTAAAAAATTTATTCTAGAATAAGCTAGAAGCAGCTACGGGCAGCACCTCCAGCGGACGATGGCACACACCTCGACCGCTCACGAAAGCGAAAGGTCGCAACGTTGATTGAGAACAAAGACTCTTCAGAACCAAACCTGGAACATCTCCAAGAGGTTCAAAGGAATCTGACGAATGCCCTGCGCCTCGAAGGCGATCCAAAAAAGCAAGCTGAACTACTGGATAAAGTTACAGCGACTAGGAGGGATATTGAACGCCTGGAGGCCCAAAACAGCCCGAAAACAACTACCCCCATGCCTGGTGATATTCCGCATCCACCAGGTGCTCCGATTACGCAACATCCCGGTGGTCGCGTAAACTCCGAAACCGAGAGCAGGGCGACTGGTCGGGCCGGCATGGGTCAGCCTCAAGGCAATACTCCGCGCCCATCTCCGTTTTCGGACACGCCCGGATACTCGGCTGCCGGTTCGGCCAAGCAAAACACGGGAGGCGGAGTTTTTACCAGCCTCACAGTAATTGCATTAGCCGCATTGCTGGCCGTCGTGGCAGTCACCTGGATCATCGTTGCGAGACCAGGGACCGACTCCACCAACACTGCAGGACCTGACCTCAGCTCGGAAGGGTTAAATGATGCTAGCAGCCCGGCCGCCCCCGACGCCCAAAGCGAAGATCGAGCTGCCACGTTCCAGAGCGAACTGAGCCGCATAGTGGCGACGACGCCAATCATCTTTCAGTCAAACGAGATCGAGGTATCGGCCGGACACAAACGCACGTTGGACAAAGTCGCCGAGGCTATGTCCGGCTACTCCGACGTACCGGTTAAAGTCCTAGGGTTTACGGACCCCGCCGGCGGCACTGACAGCAACGAAGCTCTCAGCTTGCAGCGAGCCGAAAACGTCAAGACTTACCTAGTTTCGAAAGGCGTTGCCGGCGACGTTCTTAGCGTTGAAGCTCGAGGCGAAGCGGCTTCATCCGGCTCGGCCAAGCTAGCCAACCTAGAACGCAAGGTCGAGTTTGAAGTTCAAGCAGTAACGACGACAGCTGCAGCCCGAAAGATAGCCATCGTTGCCCCGAGCGCAACCGACGACTTGGCATTCACCCAAAGTATCATCGACGCCGCAAATATTATTTCCGACGAGAACGGCAACATCGAGGTAGAAGTCAAGGACAATGTCATAGTGCCTGCTGAGGCAGGAGCTGCAATACGAGAGTTCGCTACCAACAACTTCGACCTCGTAATCGCTCACGGTTCACAATACGGCTCCGAAGTTCAGGCCATCGCTCCAGACTTTCCAAACGTGGTCTTTGCATGGGGAACAGCGGCAGACAATTTTGGTTTGCCAAACGTCTACGCCTACGAGGCTGCCTCAGAGCAGGGCGGCTACGTCCTGGGTGCGATGAGCGCAATCTTAAGTGAGAACCGTTCAGTTGGCGTGGTCGGACCGATCGAGGTCGGCGACGCCCAGCGTTACGTCAACGGCTTTAAGAGCGGGGCTGCCGCTGCTGTTGCAGGTGTTGACGTGAAGGTCGAGTACATCAACTCGTTCAGCGATACGCAGCTTGCGGCAGAGACCGCCAACCGACAGCTGGGAGAAGGCGCTGATGTACTATCGGGTACCGGCCAAATGGTTGCCGGAGCCATCCCAATTGTTAAGGACAATGGCGGGTTGTGGTTAGGTACCCAGTCAAGCCAGGCCCCCCTGGCTCCCGATCGTGTAGTCGCCTCTCAGGTGTATCGCTGGGAAATTATCTTGCGGCAGATTCTGGGAGAGCTGGAAGCCGGCAAAGTTTCAGGTCGCAAGTACCTGGCAACGTTGGCTAACGGGGGACTTGTCATCGAGTACAACTCCGGTTACCCACTCGCCGCCGATGTACGAGAGCGGACCGATGAAATAATTGAAGGCATCAAGAGCGGAGCAGTTCAGGTCAACTAGTCAAACGGGTTAGGGCTGACAGTTAGAAGTTGAACAGGTGACACTTCCCATACCTGGAGGTCACCGTCACATCGTTCAACTATCCTCCTCTCATATGGGTACACCTCGGGCAATTTCCGAAGTCATCGACAGCACCGACGATTCACCGATAGGCGATTCACTGATAGGCGACCAACCGGATCACGATGACGGGGTCGTCCACCTTTCGAGTACACGGGTCGCCCCTTCAGACGATGACGTCATTTTCCCGGCTCTTCGACGACTCGCAACAACCGATACGAGCGACCACAAAATCCCACCTACCCATCGCGACTGAGCTCGTTGCAGCCGACCGCCGGCGGGTTGTGGCAGTTTGCTAGCAGAATTGAAAAGCCGTTACAAAGGACCTTCGATGTACCGAGGCAGTAGCTGACCGAAAGCCAGCACAAGACATTGAAACAGCCAGCCATCGGCACCCTCAACGAGGGCTCACTTCACAAAGCCTTAAAAGAGCACTACGGCATTCCAGGCGACCAATTTGAAGTTCCTCTCAAAGGCTTTGTTATTGACATCGTCCGGAACCTGCACAAGCGCAATGAACTGTTGCTGGAAGTGCAAACGGCATCGTTTGCAGCTATGGGAAACAAGCTCGATGCCCTGCTTAGCGAACACCGGATCCAGCTCATCTACCCGGTCGCAGTAAAAACTACCCTCGAGAGGCCAAGTTCAAAGCCCCGACGTTCGCCTCGCAAAGGCTCAATATACTCTTTGTTCCTCGAACTGGTGAGCATGCCGACGCTGCTCGATCATCCGAACTTGACGCTCGACGTCGTACTCGTCGAAGTCGCTAAAGTCCAAGTCGGCGACCCTAAAATGCGTCGGGGGCGCGGCGGGTTCAGAACGGTCGACCGCCGTTTAGAACGAATTGTCGATACGTTCCATTTCAGCGAAGTCACCGACCTGCTGGGGCTCATGCCTAACGACTTACCAGAAACGTTCACCACTGCAGACATAGCTCAACACGCCGGCATCAGGCGTGACGATGCACAACGCTTGGCGTACTGCTTTCGCGAAGCTTGCCTGATAGATGAGCTCAAGCGAAGCAAAGCTGGCAGAATCTATCGTCTCAGTATCTGAATTGACATATCTTACGAGGGTGTGATGAGCGGGTGAGCCTGGCTACCCTAGCTCCGTGGATTGGCTATGGCTTTCTGACCCCGCTGCATGGAGCGCTCTTGCAGCACTAATCACCCTTGAGATCGTGCTCGGCGTCGACAACGTCGTGTTCATTTCGATCTTGGCGTCGAAACTTCCCGACGCGGAGCAAGACAAAGCCCGACGAACTGGCATCATCGCAGCGGGCCTCATGCGAGTCCTGCTACTGCTAGCTATCGGCTGGATTATACGGCTAAAGTCAGATTTGTTCACGGTGTTCGGGCAGGGCTTTAGCGGCAAGGATCTCATTCTTCTCGCCGGCGGTCTTTTCTTAATTTACAAAGCGACCAAAGAGATCCACCACAAACTCGAAGGCGAAGCCGAACACGGCTCGGTCGGCAAGGCTGTTACGTTCGCCTCGGTCATAGGCCAAGTCATGCTGCTCGACCTGGTGTTCTCGATCGACTCAGTCATCACCGCCGTTGGCGTGACCGAATATGTGCCCGTTATGGTTATCGCTGTGCTGACATCAATCGTCGTCATGTTGGCAGCATCGAAACCTATATATAGGTTTGTTAACGACCACCCTTCGGTAAAGATTCTTGCGCTGTCATTCTTGTTGCTCATCGGCATGACACTGATCGCCGAAGGAATGGGACAAAAAATTCCGAAGGGTTACGTCTACGCCGCAATGGCCTTTTCAATATTTGTCGAAGTTCTCAATCTCTTTGTTCGGCAGCGAAAGGCAAAGAAACTGGAGCCAGTCCAGCTACACCAAAAGCTCGAGACCGGCAACGACGTCGCTGTCTAAGCTTCCAGCTCTACGACCGTACCAGGCCGCGCGCGTTCTGCAGGATCTTGCAAACGGCTGGCCGGCCATCCAGTCACTTAGACGACAGAACTCCCAGAAGATAACGCTCCAACAATGGGTTGCGCTATGGTGTCTTGGCTGGGGTTTGGTTCAAACACCGGCCGCCGACCGAGCAAGCGGAGCACAGCAGTGAGTATGGAAAAGACTTTAGACACGCCGTTCACAAAGGGCGAAAAGGTCATGACCACTCGTCAAATCGACAGCCTTGAAAGTGGGAGCGAAGGCAAAATCCAGTTATCAAATGGTTTGGGCGAGTGGAACCGGTACTGGGTTCGCTTCACCGACGGTCAACTAATTGGCCAGATCACACACGACGATTTGGTCCGTCCCAAGCAGCTACATCTGTGGCAGAAACGCAAAGAAGACGATGAGCTGGCAGTCGAACAGGCGGAAACTGAAGCCGCTGTCGAAGCGACAACTAAAGACGACAAGCCGGCGGAATCGTCTGAGGGGAACGATTTAGCGAGTCGGATTCCAGAAGATCTGCTGACGCGCTCACGGGCCGCCAAAGCTCGGCTTCTCGGCTAGTCTGCCTAGATGGCTCGCATACCGGCAATAATGCCTCGGATAATCCGGCTACTCAGCCCATTTGTCTGCTTCGCTCTGCTTGCCGCAGGGTGTTCCGAAACTGTTGCAACAGGGCCCCGCGTCACCCAGTCAGGCACTTCAGAATTACACCGCAGCGACGACGGATTTCCGCACTATGTGGGTCACTTCAAAGCCGAAGCGCTGCGCAGTGTGCCGAGGCAGACATCGCCGATTCAAGGCATCGAGTGGTTGAGTGGCGAAACCTACGAGAGTCGCGGTACGACTGGTGAATCCAGCCTGACAAGAGTGAACGGCAGCACGGGGCTCGTCGAAGAGAACTTCGATATTGACGGGAAATATTCGGCTTCGGGGATCACCTTTTACAATAATCGGCTGTTTCAGTTAACGTACCAGGAGGGCGAGGTTCTGGTCTATGACTTACAGCCGATCCGTCAGGTAGCTAGCTTCGAATACGAGGGTGAAGGCTGGGGCCTTTGCAACAACGACGATAAGTTCTTCGTAATGAGTAATGGTTCAAGCCAACTGACCGTTCGATCTCTCGAAGACTTCACGCTCGAACGCAGAGTCGATGTCACGCTGAACGGTGAAGCCGTCGGCCAGCTAAACGAGCTGGACTGTATAGGCGACCAGATTTGGGCAAATATTTCTGATCCCGACGATCGGACTCGAAGCAATACGATCGTCGGCATTGACAGCAACACCGGCGAGGTTGAAGCGACTATTGACGCCTCCGGGATAGTCCCCGGGGATCTGCGAGACGCCCCAGGGGCGGTCCTCAATGGAATAGCGTTGAACCCCGAGAATGCCTCGTTCTGGCTTACGGGGAAGCGTTGGCCTGCCATCTACGAGGTCAAACTAGTGCCCGTCGAAACCCTCTAGCTCAGCGATACTGAAGCTGCTTCTTCTCGTCGCGCCGAAATCCGCTCCGCAACCCGCCTCGACTTTTCGATGTAGGCAATGGCTCGTTCTTGCGCCTGTTCGCCTTCGGCGTTCAGGCCTGTCAAACCTGGCAGATTCCAGTATTTCATAACGACCGGTTCGAGAATTTGTTCATGGTGGCTTGCGAGGTCGTAGATGCCCGCTCGGGCAACCCGTTTGGAATGTTCCGCAAAGTTCGGAATGCCTTCGCCCGGCATCGCAAAGCTAGAGATTTGCCGTTCGATCGCTTGGGCGCCTGCGCTAGGGTCACGTTCTATGGCCAATTGCGCTATCTCTCGGTAGAAAAGAAAGTGATGATTCTCATCGATAGCGACACGACGTAAAATGTCGAAACCAGCGCGGTCGTCTAACCGGGCACCGGTATTACGATGCGAAATGCGCGTGGCTAGTTCCTGAAGCGAGACGTAGACCAAGCCGTCGATTGCGCTAGGGGGTTCGGGAACTTTGCCGCCCATAACCTGCGCCATGCGACCTTGTTCGAGCTCGACCGGGTCGACAGCTCGTGTGATCGTGAGGTAGTCCCGAATGACCGTAGCGTGCCGGCCCTCCTCGGCCGTCCAGCGACGCACCCACTCACCCCAAGCACCATCGCGGCCAAACATGCGCTCGATGTCACGGAAGTAGTACGGCAAATTGTCCTCGGTCAGCAAGTTGAGGTAGAGGGCGCTTCGAACGTCTTCAGAAATATCCGCTTCTTCGGGTGACCACTCGTAATCGGGTTCGAAGTCTCGGCCACGACTCCACGGTACAAATGTGTGGGGGTGCCACTCTTTCGTAACCGCGATGTGATGATTTAATAAGCGTTCCGCCTCGGGCTCAAGCTCTGCCAGGAGTGCGATATCGGAGCTAATTACCATCGTTACAGCCTAGCAGGCAGCTACGAAAGGCCGGTAAGCGGGAGCCGGTAAGCGGCTTTCGTCACTGTCGTTATGTAGGTAGTTCAAACAAAAGATCTACCCTGGAGACTGGTGACGTTTTCATTTCCTTTCATGCCGCCGATGATGGCCGTCTCCGGAGAGCCTCCGACGGGTCCCGACTGGGCCTACGAAATCAAGTGGGACGGAATGAGGGTTCTCGCCGCCTTGACTGGAGGACGAACCGAGCTGCGGGGACGGTCGGCTTCCGATTTCTCCTCGACGTTCCCCGAGTTGGCGGACCTTGCCAGAGAAGTTGGATCGAGCAAGTCTGAGCCGACTCTGCTGGACGGCGAAGTTACGGCTTTCGTAAATGGCAAGCCGTCCTTTCGTCAGCTGCAGCACCGCTTACACGTGACCGAACCTACGGTGCAGCTTATCCAAGACGTACCCGTCGTATATATGGTTTTTGATTTGTTGCGACTGGACGGAAATTCTGTCTTCGAGCTCGACTACAGGACCAGACGCAAATACCTTCAAGAAGTCGTTCCAGACTGCCCCTATTGGAAGGTTCCCGCCTATGCCGACGGTGACCACCAGCCACCTATGCACCTGGCAAGCCAGCTAGAGCTCGAAGGTCTCGTCGCCAAACGCCTAGACAGCTCGTATCGGCCGGGCACTCGCAGCCGTTCCTGGCTCAAAATCAAAAATACACAGCGCCAGGAGTTCGTGATAGCCGGCTGGCTCGAGGGTGAAGGCGAACTGCGGGGCCAAATTGGCTCGCTCGCACTTGGGACCTGGCAAGACGGCGAACTTGTCTTTGCTGGCTTGGTCGGCAGCGGCCTAACCACAGCCCTTCGCAACGAACTCAATACCGATTTCTCCGAACGTAGCAAATGCCCGTTCCGGTCCTTGCCTGATCTGCACAGGCCAGTTCACTGGGTTCGAACACGTTTCAGCGCCGAAGTAAAGTACCTCGACTGGAAACAAGGCGGGAGACTGCGACATCCGTCTCTGCTAGGCCTGAGGGTCGACAAAGATCCGAAATCAATCGCTCGCGAACCGCCAAATCGGCTATGAGATCTGCGATAGTGACATATAGTGGTCAACCCGCAGGAAAACGAAGTAACCGTTTCGTTTCCTGCGCAGCAAGCATTTAGCCGTCTTGGCAGAGTTTCGGTGGGCGGCCTCGCTACACGGCTAGCCTTAGACATTCCGGCGGTAGAAGAGTTGCGGCTGGCGGCCGACGCGGCGGTGCGCATTCTGGAGGGCGAAGGCCGTATCACAATCACCACCCAGTGGGGCGACGGGGCGCTCGTGGTTCGATTAGAGAACCCGCTCGCCGACATCGAGGACCATTCCGATTTGGGGACAGGAGGCATAGATGCCCTGGTTGAAAAGATCTTGGAACCGCCCAGCCGAATTTTTCTGCGGGTTTGCTTCCAGACCGAGGCTCATAAGCCGGACAATGCCGGGCAGCAACCGGCTCGGTGACACTGCAAGGGCACCAAACTAGCGGCGTTGCTTCATTTGGCGCCGCCACCACGCCACGGACCCCACCGCCCCCACGCAACGGCAACTAGCAAACCTGCGCCGCCCGCGAACCAGGCCGATCCGAGCGCTTCCACCAAAAGCAAAGTACTTTCGCTCATTAGCCGGAACTTCCAAAGCCGGCGGTTCCGCGACTGTCGGTGGCTGCCGGCAGTTCGTCCACTTCTTCAAATGACCAATCGGGAACCGGGTTGATGGCAAATTGGGCTATGCGCTGACCTCGTTCTAAAGTGACAGTCTCGGCAGAGGTGTTTAGCAGGATCACCTTGATTTCGCCCCGATAACCAGAATCGATAAGACCAGGTGCATTGACCACCGTGATGCCGTGATTGTGCGCCAGCCCGGAGCGAGGCAGAACCAGCCCGCACCACCCTTGGGGCAAGGCGACTCCAAACCCGGTAGGTACCGTGGCCCGTTCACCGGGATTCAAACGAATGGTCATTGCGGTTGGCAAGTCAGCGGCAGCATCGCCACGGCGCATTTGCCTCGGCAGGTCGAGGTCGGGGTCGAATCGCACAATCGGTATCTGAATCACATGTAGATGTTACTGGGGTGTTGAGTCCAGACTGCAGCTAAGGTGGCAAAGTGCTTGCGTGGATGGACCTAGAGATGACCGGACTGAACCCGGCGAATCACGTCATAGTCGAAATGGCGACGCTGCTTACCGACGACAATTTGAACCCGGTGGCCGAAGGCCCGGAACTTGTTATCCAGGCTTCTGAAACGGCGCTGTCCGCCATGGACAAAGTCGTTGTCGACATGCACACCCGTTCCGGCCTGCTGGAACAAATCAGATCATCGACCGTGTCACTCGAAGAGGCAAGCAACCAGACTTTAGAATTTTTGAAAGAAAATATCAAGAAGGAGCGCAGCGTCCCACTGTGCGGGAATTCGATCGGGATGGACCGTCGCTTTCTTTCGGTTTACTGCTCAGAAATCGAAGAGTTTCTTAACTATCGCTCGGTTGACGTATCTTCCATCAAAGAGTTGGCTCGCCGCTGGAACCCGAAGCTAGTTGAGGGCGCACCTGAAAAGAAAGCCGGGCACCGGGCCCTGGACGACATTAAGGAAAGCGTTGCGGAGCTGCAGTATTATCGATCCAATTTTTTTAATCTGACGGCGCCCGATGCAACGCCGACAGCGTCGGCAACGGCTTCTTAGGCTCGTTCACGAACCCAGCTTCACTATGCTCGACGCCGCTGTCCGACCGTCGACTAGCCACCAAATTGAAAGTCCGGCGGCGTTACGTTGCATCCTTAACGGAACCGACTTCGCCATGGAGATACCGCTGCGGAACTCAATCTCGACGGAGAACCTGCCGCTGCGCTCAATTTCGTAGTGTGCCAACATCTCTTCAATCGTGGGCCAGTAAGCGCCATTGTTGACATGTCCGTGTCGGTCGAAGTCCACCTTGCGCAATGGCCAGACTGCATGGTCGGCGCTTGCAGGCACAGGCGGGTGACGCAGCTGCAGAGACGTTCTGGCGTTTCCGCAAGTCTCGGCGTAGCCGCTGGCAAACCATTCGGGCAGCGCCGTTGGCCGACCCGTGTTCGGGTCTATGGCAATCCAAACTGTGGAAGCTTCGTAGTGGCCGCTCGAGCCAATTAGCGAAACTCGCCGGTCTGCGCCCACTCGAGCCATGCCGGCGGCCCAGGTTTGACAGTCAAGATTCTGACTTTCCTCGGCTTCGGAGACCACATCGAGAAATATTCTACGCGCTACCCACCAGCCGGTATTAGGACGACCGAAGTCTAGGAGGTCGTCTTCGGAGACTTCAGAGATGATTCTGGCGACTGCATCTAGCCGGGTCGACCCCGACTGGGTAGTGTCCTGCAGACGAATCTTCTTGCGAATCGAGAAAACCCGACCATTCTCAGGTGGACGGGAGAGCTGATGCTGGCTTGTTCCGCTCATTTAGCTGAGACTAGATACGGGATTCGGAGAAGTTGTCCAGCAATTGAAAATTAACTTGACAGAAACCAAAATTCGTAGTTCGGTAAGCGAGGGGGCTATCCTGAGTGTCATCAGTTGAATATCGGTGTGGCAACACATCTCTGATGACATTCGTTCAACTAATTCAGTTGAGCATGTAACCGGTCGAAGGAGTTACGCCATGAAAATGCGTATACATCATCAACTTACTACTATGCGACGTTCACTAGTCGAAACTTTTCTGACCGCTTTGGAGGGTGTTGCAGCGGCCGCTAGAGATCTCTTCGCGGGAACCGAGCCTGCAGCCGAGCGGCTCCGCCCCGTAGTCGTAAAGGCAGACGACCGCCGGGCAACTCAGCATCGAAGATAACCTTTCTGAATGTAGCTTCGGAAGTATTCTGCCGAGTCGCTGGGTAATCTCAGCGGCTTTTCTATTTTTCCTTCTCTTCTAGCTGAAATAGTTGCCTCTGTGAGCAACGAGCCCTTGCGTCGGCGACACCCGCCATGTCATCGATCCGCCGGGTCCGAAGTTTTAGGAATTCCGCGTACGACCATCGGTGTTCTTATCCTTGGTCGGCACGTTGGCGCGTCCGGCACCGCCCATTAACAAGCGCTTAAATCTGGTCTAGCAAACACATGGGGGCATAAACTACATGAAGGCGCCAAAATTAAGCCGACACAATCGAGATGACAAACCTACGACCGTGCGACTGCCAACAATACACCTAGTGAGAGTACACCTAGTGAAAGCACAACTAGTGAGAGCGCGACTATGAGCGGCGGCACCGATGTTGATGTCTCGCAGAAAATCGAGGGACGTCGAGTGGCTCGGCCCAGGGGAACCCGAACGGTCACTGCGCTTGCGTTGGTCGTAGCCGTCGGGCTTACTGCCGCAATGCTCTTGTTGACCGACGGTAGTAGCGAAACCCCAGACGAGTCTGAAGTTGCGTCGGCCGAATTTACTCTCGACTCTGGTGAGACTGCAAACCTCAGTTCCTTTTACGGAAAACCTGTTGTAGTCAACTTTTTTGCTTCGTGGTGCGCTCCATGCCGTGCGGAACTTCCCGATTTCGAAGCTGTACATCAGGAGACCAAAGGCGAGATAACTTTTCTCGGAATAAATCATGACAGCAACGAACAGTCGTGGCGAGGCTTCGTTGAAGAAACTGACCTTAGCTACCAGACTGCGTTTCAACCGGAGCAGCTTATCTGGTCGAAGCTCGACGCACTGAGTTTGCCGTCTACGGCGTTCATCGGTGCTGACGGGACGATTAATCATGTTCACAGCGGAGTTCTAAACAAAAGCCAACTCCGAGACCTCATAAACATTCACCTCAAAGAAAGCTCCCAAACCTCGTGAACTCTTTGTTTGATCCTGCGGCTTTAGCCTTCGGCATGGTCGGGTTACTCAACCCGTGCGGGTTTGCCCTCTTTCCGGCATATCTCAGCTATTTTTTGGGAACCGACGATGTTGACGAAGACGAATCTTGGCTAGCTTCGCTCAACCAGGCACAAATCGTTGGCCTTTCTCTTTCGGCCGGCTTTGTGTTCGTGTTCGCCATAATCGGCGTGGTTTTTGCAAGTCTCTCAAACTCGATAGCCCCAGCTCTCCCGTATCTGACGCTCGTCATCGGCCTCGGTGTCGCCGCGCTCGGAGTGGCCATGATTCTAGGCTTTCAGCCGACTGTGAAACTGCCAAAAATGGATGCTGGCGGCGAAACCCGCACAGTATTTAGCATGTTCGTATTTGGTATTTCGTATGCTATCGCTTCGCTGACTTGCACTCTGCCTGTATTTCTATTGGCCGTTGGCACCGCCACGAGCGGAGCTAGTTTCGTAGAACGGTTCGGCAGTCTGCTGTCTTACGGCTTAGGCATGGGCTTGCTAGCAACCGTGCTAACGCTGCTCATGGCGTTTGGTAAGAGAGGTCTTGTTAATTCGTTCAGACGGCTGCTACCAGCAATTAATCGGTTCTCAGGCATCGTGGTCGTTGTCGTGGGCCTTTACCTGGTCTACTACGGCTACTGGAGCACCGACCCGATTGGCATTGCGGAGGGTCCGGTCCGACCCGTAGAAGATGCGCAACGATGGGTCGAAGGCGCAATCCAACCCCGGTCTGAGGCTCTGGCAATCGGTTTCGTTGCCATCAACCTAGTCATCGCAGTTGGTGGCTTCCTGGACCGCCGAGGCCGCCCAAAGCCCGAACCTATTTCAGGCAAAGCGACCTAACTCAGATCGAAGACGGTGACCTACCACCTCGTGCGGGTTAACGGTGACCGCTGCGGCACCAGTTGGAAGGTGCGCTCAAGGCGAAAGCCTATGGCAAGTCCACTGATCGCCGCTGCTTTGACGGTAAACGATCCGGTCGTGAAGGCGATTGGTTCGACCCTGCCAAAATTCGATAGTTTCCGGCAGAATCCTCCAGCCCCCCCAGTGGTCAGGCCGTGGAACCAAATCGGGGTACACACTATCGAAGTGTTTGTAGTGTTCTTCCAGCTCAACGTAGGATGCAATCTCAGCGCTTTGAGATGACGCCCAAGCCCCAAGTTGTGAACCTCTGCTACGTTTTGCCCAGTAGCGGTCGGAAATCGCGGAACTGATCTGCTCGACGCAACCGACTAGATTTACCTGGCGGCTCAGCGCGTACCATGGGAATGTCGCTGCGACGGTTGCCGCCGACTTCAACTCCTCCGACTTCCGACTCTGGTAGTTGGTATAGAACTCGAAACCGGCTGGCGACGTTCCCTTACACAGCACCGTGCGACTTGACGGCTGCGGACTTTGATCGCTCTGGGCGAGTTGGACCGTAGCCACCACCATGGCATTCGGCTCGGGCAGATCTGCGGCGACTGCATCAGCAAGCCATTGATCCCAGAGTTGCATAGGCTGCGACGGTAACAGCTCAACATTGATACCAGCATCGCTATATTCGGCACGCATGGCGGCAAGATCTACAGATTTGTTATTTGATTTCACACCACTACAACCTTGACTAGAGGGCCTAATTTGCTGGCCCTAGGGATCTAAAAGCTCGGCTATTCGACTGGCGCAGTTGTTCGGGCAAATTCAGCTTCGACTTCCGAAAATGTTAACTGGCGTTTAGCGTCACGTTCTTCGCGATTTCGTTCGTCTCGGCTCTGCTCAGCGTGGGCCCAGCGGCCGAAAATAGTGACGATAACTCCCCACAAGAAGAAGCCTCCAGCCAGCTTCATAATTAGGCCGGCTGCTTGTTGATCGCTCAGTACGTCGATACCCCAAAGCCGACCGCCCGTATCGTAATGTCGGTATACCACCGACTGGGCGAAAACTAGCCACCCTCCCGGAACAGTCGGAATAATCGACATAGCAAAAAGGTAGATGCATTGAGGCAGAGGTTGAAGTCTCCACTGGTCTACCGGGCCAATGACAGGCATCCACATCAATAAACCAGAACCGAAGACGATCAAGTGGAAGCCGAAGTGGGCGGCGCCGCTATCGAACGACAGTTGCACGATGGTTGTCCAATGCAGCAGCAAGGTAACCGCATTAAATGTCACGCCGGCCACGAGAGGTCGACTTGCAACCGCAAGCCACTTCCAGGTTCTAGTGTCTGGTCGTATGACTAGCTCAAATAGCCAGCGAGGCATACTGAGTAAAAACATCGCTGGCACGATCATGGACAGAAACAGGTGCTGAATCATGTGAACGAAATACAGGTAACGCTCCGCTACGTCGTGAATAGGCCAATCAGACACGACCCACGTGCATAACACACCGGCAAGAAACCACAGCTTCTGGGAGCGGCGAATTACCGGATACCCGGCCGCAACTGCCTTAGGTCCAAGAACCTTGCTGACATAAAAACCAACAGCCAGGACCCCCACAATGAGGAGCCAGACTTCTAGGTGAGCCTGCCACTCAACTGTTACTCGCGCAACCATGGGGGATCCTGAACGTTGACTTATATTTGGAATTCAAACGATGCAAATACGACCATAAAGACTGCAACTGCAAGAAACATTCCTGCACCAAAACACAACGTAAATACTTTGCCGTGAGGTATCTTGCCGTCGAAGAAGAGGTGCATAAACGCTGCCGCTATAAGGATGAACTTGACGATCATCATTAGTACTAGCGGCACGACAAGCTGCGGGCCTTCCAGACCGATGTAAGACCAGGCCACTTCGATCGCCGTAATCACAGCCAAGATTATGAAAATCCACCAGTATTGCTTCTCGGTGGGGTGGGCGTGATCGTCGTGGGTGACGCCCGGGGTTGTCGTGAGTGAATCGGTCATTTTCAGAAATCCTATGGAATTAGGTACACGATGGTGAAGATGAGGACCCACACCACGTCGACAAAGTGCCAGTACAGACCAACGAGTTCCACGGTCTCAGCTCTATCTCTGTTGAGCTTTCCTCGGAAGGCCAGAAACAGGAGAGACACCAACATAAGGATTCCGCCGGTGACGTGAACCCCGTGAAAGCCGGTCAGAGTGAAGAGGGCTGAGCCAAGTAGGTTGCCGTCAAACGTCAAGCCCTCATTAAAGAACGTGGTGAACTCGTACACCTGACCTGCGATGAAGACCGAGCCGAGCGCTGCGGTCGTCGCAAGCCACAAGCGGGTGTTTCGTTGGTCACCTTCAGAAACCGCCTTATGGGCAAATACCATCGTCACCGAACTCATTAGCAGAATAAACGAACTGGCCGAAGTGAACGGAATATCGAACAGGGGTTCAACGCTGCCAGCTTCCCGAAATTCTGCGATTAGTTCAGCAGGTAGCGTCGATGTTACCTCCGGATTTCCAGCTAGAACTTCGGCCAGGAAGCGGGCTTTCGAGAGCAAGTATGTCGAGATTAACGCGCCGAACAATAGGCACTCAGAGCCCAAGAAGAGCCACATGGCTAACTTCATGTTAGATAGCCCGAGGCTAGTTTCTTCGGCGTGTTCGCCCCCGTGGCCGTCTTCGCTGAACGCTTCGGTTCTGAGATCGTTGGCCGCGTAGTTTGAAGCTTCGTCGTTTGAGGCTCCGTCGCCGGTTGGGGAGATTTCTTCTTCGAGCGGTGCCGAGCCGTCTAGTGGTACCGTTGTCATACCGATACGCCCATCTCGTGGCTGTGATCGTCGAGATCCAGATCGTCGGCTGGTTCAAGCGCCCAGCCGTAGAGGGCGATGAGCATGAGGACTGCACCGGGAATGCATAGCCAAAGCGTGTAGATGAGTCCGTAGCCGATTATCGGCAGGCTGAAGGCTAGCACAATAGGCCAGTACGAGGGGGCGGGAAGGTGGACGCCTGCCCCATTGCCCGCCTGAGCTAAGTCTTTGCCGGTTTTCACCTGCCGCAACTTACCATTTTCGTCCTTAGCGTACTTCTGATGCCAGAAGTCATCCAACTCAGTTATGACCGGAGTCTTATCGAAGTTGTGCTCGGGTGCGGGTGATTGGATGGACCATTCGATAGTTCGAGCATCCCACGGGTCGGGCCCGACATCTGGCTTGCCTTCGGCTTTCCACCCGACGTAGGAGCGCCAGATATTGATGAAGAACAAACCAATTGAGGCAGCCAAAATGAACGAGCCGATCGAGGCCATCATGTTCCACAGGTTGAAACCCATGGAGGCGTCGTAGGTCTGCATCCGTCGAGCCATACCCTGCAGGCCAAGAATATGCATTGGCCCAAAGGTGAGGTTAAAGCCGATGACCATGCCCCAGAAGTTCCACTTGCCCCACTTCTCGTTGAGCATGTGACCGAAAATCTTGGGCCACCAGTAGTAGAGACCCGCCATGAAGCCAAATAAGGCTCCACCGAAAAGAACATAATGGAAGTGGGCCACGATGTAGTATGTGTCGGTTTGCTGGGTATCTGACGGTGCCACTGCGTGCGTGACTCCCGACAGGCCGCCGATTGTGAACTGAGTTACCAAACCAATTGAGAAAAGCATTGCCGTATTGAGAATGAGTTTGCCACCCCACATCGTCGCAAGCCAATTGAGGACTTTGACACCTGTTGGCACAGCAATAAACATTGTGGCTACCGAAAAGGCGGTCACCGACAGTGGCCCGATTCCTGAGACAAACATGTGGTGGGCCCATACGCCCCAGCCCATGAAGCCGATCGCAATTCCGGAAAATACCATGAACGGGTAGCCAAATATTGGTTTCCGGGAGAAAGTTGGAATTACTTCTGAGACGATGCCAAACGCCGGCAGAATCATCAGGTATACCTCGGGGTGGCCAAAGATCCAGAATAAGTGCTGCCACAGAAGCGGGTCGGACCCTTGCGTCACGTTGAAGAAGTTGGCGTCAAACTGACGATCAAGTAGTAACAGAAGCTGGGCTGCGGTCAGAACTGGAATAGCAAACAACAGCAGGAACTGAGTTACCAACGTCATCCAGACGAAGACCGGCATCCGCATGAGCGACATGCCCGGAGCTCGCATGTTTAAGACGGTGGTGATCAAGTTGACGGCCCCCGAAAGAGAACCAATACCGGCTATGAAGAGGCCCAGGTTCCAGAAGTCGATACCCGTAGAGGGCGAGAAAGCTGCACCGTTATTTGGAGCGTAATTGAACCAGCCGCCGTTGGCGCCGCCGCCCAGAAACCAGCTTGTATTGAGCATTAGGCCGCCGGCAAGAAATACCCAGAAGCTAAATGCGTTAATTCTTGGGAAAGCCACATCGCGAGCACCGATTTGGAGAGGCAACAAGTAGTTTGCAAAGGCCGCACCGATAGGCATTACAACCAGGAACACCATGATCGTTCCGTGCATCGTGAAGACACGGTTGTAGGTGTCGGCCGAGAGGATGGTGCTCTCAGGAGCTGCCAACTGAATGCGAATCAATAACGCTGCAACGCCACCGATGACAAAGAAAAACATGGCCGCCGTGCCGTACATGATCCCAATTTTTTTATGGTCGACGGTCGTCAGCCAATCGACGACCCCCGATGGGTTTTGCGGCCGACTAAAAGACCCGAGGGGTCGATCGACTTTTTCTTCGATTCCCGAGGGTAGAGCAAGTGGTTCTTCGATAACTGCCATTGCGCAATTACTTCCTGGTTAGTCCAGCGTCGCCAGGTAGGCGACAAGTTCGTCTAGTTGTTGATCTGTCAAGCCTGGGAAAGCGGACATGCCACGTTTCTGGTCAGGTGCCATTGCTTTCTGGGATGGAGCGTTTTGAATCCAACGTTTAAGCTGGGCCGAATTTGTGCGGTAGTCGGCCGCGGATACAGCTTCCTGTCGAGACTGCTCCGGCAGCGACACATAATCGCTCACGTCGAGTTCGTTGTCGCTTGCGTCGGTATCAGTCTGGCCGTCGCCATCTTTATCCCCGAGGTAGATCTCGTAGATAGAGCCAGCGAAAGCCGACCGAGTCGCGAAGTGAGTCAGGTTCGGCGCTGCTCCCGAAACTTGGTCTGCTTTGAAGTTCTCGTCGTAGGTTATTTCCCCGTCGTCTACGACGTGGCAGCTGCTGCACTGCGCCGAGAATGTCTCTCGACCACGCCACGCTTCAGTATCTTCATCAGGTATTTCGGCGTCTTTCTTTTGGTTGTCGAACCAGGTCTCGAATGCTGCGGGCTCCAAGGCGATAGCCGACATGCGCATCCGGGCGTGTGAGAGACCACAGTACTCTGTACACCAACCCGTGTACTTGCCTGCCTCATCGGCTTCGACAGACCACGTGTGGATTCGCCCGGGAACGGCGTCTCGTTTACCGTTGAGACCCGGGATCCAGAACGAGTGAATAACGTCGCGAGATGTAATTTGTAGATCAATTTGCTGATTGGTCGGGATCACTAGCTCAGTCGCAGACACGACATCGTCCGGGTCGAGTGAAAGGTGAAGGGGTAGCTCAGCATCTTGCTCGTCGACCTTGCCGTCACCGTTTGCATCCTGGTAGAACCCGTCACCGTCGGCGTCGTAGCGGTACTCCCACCACCACTGCTGGCCGATGACCATAACGTCCAGGTCGCCCTCAGCATTTTCTTCTTCCAAGCTCCAGATGGTGCGAACCATGAAGACCGACACGACTGCCAGCAAAATAGCCGGAGCGATGGTCCACATGATTTCAAGAGTGAAATTGCCGTGGGTTTGGGTAGGCAAGTCAGACGGGTCGTAGTCCTCGGGCTTGACTCGGTTCTTAATCGCCAAGGCGATGCCACCGAACACAACAAGGACAAAAACGGCCCCTGCCACCCAGAAAATTGGAACAATTAAACTTTCTATCTCAGTCGCTTTCGGGCCTTGCCCTAAGCCATCGTCGTCAAAAGTGTTCAGCGGTTTGCCTTCATCGGCACAAGATGTGGCGAAGCCAAGCAAAGTGAGAAATGAGAGAGTTAGACGCGCTTTATAACTAGACCAAGGTTGCTTCATCGCAGAAGTAAGTCTCGCACCAAGCTGGAGCGGACGCCAAGTCGGGTTGTTGCTTTGCACTACTAATTCTCCTCGCCCACTGGTTCGTCTACTGTTCGAACAGCAGCGCTCCAGTCGTTACTATCGTCAGCTTTTTTTGATTCAGCGCTGTCGGATTTTTCGTTGTGGGACTCACCGTGGTCGTCTTTGTGGTGGTCATATTCGCCAGCAACCGCCCCTGCAATGCCACCACCGAGAACGGCAAACGCCATAACTGCCACGAAGCCGGCGATCAGCGATCGGGAAGGGTTAGATTTCGCAAAGGCCACGGCACTGAAGAAAAGCAGAGCAGCGAAGACTGAAGCTAAAATTGTGGCGTAGATGTGAGGTACGGCCAACAGCACTCGTGAAGCGCCAACCACGCCTACTGCGATCGCTAAGAGTGAAAGCATAGGAACCTCGATCGGACCAAGAACCCGATTGCGAATCGTACGGTTGACTTCCGGGTCACCGGTTGCTGCGTCTGACCAGGCGAGCACTACCCACTCCAGAGCAACCACGAACAGTACTGCGACTCCCAGGTAGATAAAGGCACCGCTGACCGAAAACCCAAGCGCTAGGCACGCAATGCCGAAGGCGGCGACAACTCCCCAGAAGCTTGGGTCACGGGGAGGAGCGACGGTTAACGCAGCCTCTGGTACCGAACTCGCTTCAAGTTCGGAGGGGTCGACGTCCGCCTCGCGGACTAAGACGCTGAGCACTCCGAGACATGCCGAAACAAGGCCCATGCCAAGCAGCAACGAGTAGCCGAAGTGGTCTCCCACGCCGCCTTTGTACCCGCTTGATAATACGCCGACTATGTCACCGCCTGAGGCAACACCATAGATGGCAGCAAAAAGTAGACCAAGTAGCGATAGTGCAAAGAAATATTTTGAACCCCAGGCGAACATAGACTTCCTACTTCGTTATATAGACGGCGTACCAAACAAGCAGGTACACCAGTGCCGAGACGACCCAGAAAAGGACCGCGCTAGTCATGCCCTCATAGTCTTTTGAGGAGTAACCGCCGCCGATCGTGCGAAGACCCGTCAGTGTCAAATAGAGCATCGCCATGAGCATCAGGGCAACCTGCGCACCTATGACCGAATAAAGCCATACGGCTCGCTGATCGGCCGCTAGTTCGAGCTCCATTATCGAGAGAAGAAATAGAGTTTGACCTATTTGAGCGGCGCCGAACAAGATAGTCACGCCAAGCGCCACATAAGCATTTGCATTGTCGTCCTGGCGGATCGAATGAACGGCCCAAAGTGCAGTCACAACCGAAAGGCTGACAGTGAGCAGCATGAAGTTTGGTTGAGTTAAAGGAATCGTGGTTCCACTCGGTAGCCACGGTTCATCTGGGAGCATGGCGAGATGATCGGCTCGGACTGCCAAATAGTAGCCGACGAGTGCCGTGTAGCCCATCAGGACTGCAGCCGAAACTAGACCGGTCGCCAGTAGCAGGGTGCTTGGGCGTCTAGCCGACGCTGGTTCGGCATCGGTCGAGATCTTTTCGAATACGGTTACGTCAACGCTAGACATCTGTGCCTTTCGAAGCTTTGGCTAAGACCGTTCCCGAGCCGTCGATTCCGCCGCTGGTGGCCGCATCTGCAAACCCGTCACTTGGGGACTCTTCTTCAGGTCTGGCGTCGAGGACCGGCGTTGGCGAAGAAACAACCGGTGGAGCATCGAAATTTCCCAGTAGTGGAGGGGAATCGGTCAACCATTCGAGGGTTAACCCTGTCCAACGGGGCTCGACAAGCTTCCCTACTTTGCGCGCTTGTCCAACACTAAAGAAGAGCAGGACGGCACCTACGGTTACTGCAGCCACGCCAGCGGCCGAAATTGTACTGAGCCATTCAACTTGCGAACCGCCGGTCAGTTCAGTCGCAGGAAAAGCCTGCTGATCGTCGAAGCCTGCACCCACTCGGCCAAACGCCCATAAGACGGTGCCAACAAAAACTGCCAAGGTTGCGGCGGAGAGAAACGGTTGGTTGAGGTAGCGTCCCCAAATTTTGGCGGACCAGAAATTGAGTCCCGCGATGAGCGCAAGCAGTGCGGAGCCTACGATAGCGGCCTTGATTCCTTCATCGAACGTAGTTTCGTTCACGACGATCGTTGCGGTTGGGTCAACGCCGTTCACGCCGAGGTCGGCCAGGCTCACTACAACCGGCGCCACGATACCGATCAGTCCAGCGATGACGGCTAGCAAGAGCAGAAGCCCGCTGAGTAGTGCGGCGAAGGGTGAAACCGATCGGCGCGCTCCGGCGGCTGGTTTGAGTTTGGGGCCAAGTAAAGCCAGCACCGCCAGGACCGGTAGCACTGCGACTAACATCGCAACTATGTAGACCCAGTTGTACTCGGCGTCTCGCAGTGTGGCAAAGCCAACAATTTGCGATCCGAATGAAGTAATCCCGGCGAGCCCGATGACCGCGAGAACAACTTTGTGGGGTCGAACCGGCGCCCGGTTGCAACCGGATACGACGTCGATTAGGACACCGAGCACCGGAATGCCGAGCCAGTATAAGGCCGGGGCCGTTTGGACGCCTTGGATGATGCCGGTCAGCACTGCGGAATCGGCGAGTGCCAGGTGGTTGCCCGACAGTCGCACATAGCTGACGACTAATTCGGCCAATGTTACGGGCAGAACCAAAATTCCTACCACGGAAAAAACTAGGAAGGACCAGCTGGTGGCGGGGACCCTGGCCATCGTCAAACCAACAGTTCGCAGGCCCAGCACCGTAGTTGCAATGCACGTCAGTGCCCAAATAATCGCAATTACGATCATTCCGAGCGACAGTATCCATAACTCGACAAAGTCCGAACGCCCGCCACCTGGTCCTCCGTTGGCCAGGTAGGAAGCGATCAACAGAGCGCAGCCAAGAAGCCAAGTCCAGAAAGCGGCTGCCGCTCCTCGAGGGAAGGCAAGACTCGACGAACCAAGCTGCAACGGTACGAGATAGGTGCCGAGGCCGATCACTATCGGCACCACGGCACCAAAGATCAGCAACTCTTGAGCGAGGGAGCCTACCTGGACGTACTCGTCGGTTTCCTGCAATAGTTGCAGACTAGAAAAATCAATTGCTTCAAATGCGGCCAATAGCGTAAGACCAAGAGCGGCTATGAGAAAGAAAGAACCTGCTTGTATCCAGAGTCGCCCAACCGGCTTGTGGTCGCCAGAACTTAATAGGCTTTCAATCCCCGTCGGCTGCGCCGAACTACTTTTATTGATGAAAGCTGTCGAGGTGTGTTCAGTGGTCGTCATGAAATTATTGGCCCCATGGCATGTATAAGCGGAGTTTTGTGAGCTGGTGGGCACTGCACGAACCGCTCCGTCGACAAACGTGCACTGGTACTGTAACCGGCCCAGGGGCCTATCGAGGTGGCCCGAGAACTAAAGACGGGCGCTAATAATGAGCCCATTTAGGCACCGCCCCACTGGACAAACCGGTCGATGGCCATTGCCAGGAATAGCACCGACAGGTGCGTGATCGAGAATGCGAAGTACCTCATTGACTTGCGGGCACGCTCCGCCGGGTCGTTTTCCAGCAGTAAACGAACCGCACCGCCCGTAAAGAGCACTGCGAGCACAACGGCTACGGCCAGATAGATCCAGCCCAGGTCAGCTACCGGCCACAGGGCCAGCGTGACCAGACCAACGATGACAGAGTAAATGACCATCTGTTGAGCTGTCTTCTTGTGACCCTCGACAACCGGCATCATAGGAACCGAGGCGGACTGGTAGTCGTCCTTGTACTTGATAGCGAGCGCCCAGAAATGAGGTGGCGTCCAAAAGAATATGACCGCAAAAAGCAGAATAGCCGCCCAGCTCACCGAATTGGTGACCGCAGACCAGCCAACGAGAGCGGGAACAGCGCCTGCGGCGCCGCCAATGACGATGTTTTGGGTTGAGTTCCGCTTCAGCCACATCGTGTAAACAAATACGTAGAAGGCGCAGGCTCCGAGTGCTAGCACGGCGGACAACAGGTTGACTTGCCACCAAAGCCACCCAAAGGCGGCCGCTTCGATGCCGGCCGCAAACAGAAGGGCCTCGTTTGGCTCGATCTCCCCCGTAACCAGGGGCCGACCTTTGGTTCGATTCATCATGGCGTCGATGTCTCGATCTATAAACATGTTAAACGCATTTGCCCCGCCTGCAGCGAGGCTGCCGCCGAGCACCGTCGCTATCATCAACCAGACTGACGGCAGCCCATTTTGGGCGACGATCATGGTGGGCACTGTGGTCACCAAAAGAAGCTCGATGATTCGAGGCTTTGTAAGAGCCAGAAAGGCCAAGGATCGGGGCCGCGGGGGCACTGCTACTACAACCACAACTAGTGATGCTAGCGATTTTGTGCGACTGCTGAGTAGTCCGGTGCCGAGATGGGCAACAATGCCATCTTTTTGTATTGCTAAGCGGCTCACAAAGTCCTCGTACCGCACGAAGCGCAGTCGGATGCCACTTTGGGTGCCCTAAAAGGACACACAGTTATTCCACTTGAGCGGGTGACATCGCATCTTGGAAAACCAGCCACTGACGGTCGAAAACATCGGAACTGCTTGTTGGTCAACCCGTGTAGTCACCGATAGTAACATCGAGCAGTTTGCAGGTACGGCAAAGGGTTCTCGATCGTCCGCAATCGTCATTTCGGCAGTACCTTTTAGCTATGAGGCTCAGTCCAACACCTCGGCAGTACGTGCGGTACGTGGCGGCTGCCGGGTTATCGCTAGCTGTCATTGTCTTCACCGGAGCTGCGGTCCGCTTGAGCGATGCCGGCTTGGGCTGTGAAAATTGGCCGACGTGCACCGACCAAAGTTTGACCCCCGAATGGGAGCTTCACGGCTTGATCGAGTTCGGGAATCGACTGCTCTCCGGCGTGGTGGCGCTGGCCGTGTGCTTAGCCGTCCTGACCGCCTACCGACGGCAACCGGTCCGCCAAGATCTCATACGGTGGGCGTGGGGTCTCGTCGTCGGCGTTTTGGCGCAAATAGTCCTGGGTGGTATCACCGTACGTATTGACTTACACCCCGCCATCGTGGGTGCCCACTACCTGCTTTCGATGGTGCTGCTGTGGAACGTTACGGTCTTATGGTTCCGGGCTTCCACACCGGGTGAAACAGTTCGAAAAAAGGTGTCTCCGAAGGAACAAAACCTTGGCCGTCTGCTCCTTTCGTTGGCGCTATTGGTGGCAGTCTTCGGAACTGTAGTTACCGGCACGGGGCCTAATGGGGGCGACGCTGATGCTGAACGTTTGCCATTCGTTTTTCAGTCGGTTGCTCGCCTGCACGGCGTGGCGGTCTGGTGTTTTCTCGCCGTAACGATTCTTCTCGCCGTGCGGCTTCAAAAGTTTGCCTTTGTGGGTTCATCACGTAATGAAATGGGCTTCTTTTCCCGGACACTACACGACCCGCAACGAGTCTCGCAATGGTTGCTGCTCGCAGCGCTCAGCCAGGGCGCTATCGGCTACGCTCAATACTTTCGTGGCGTTCCACCCCTGCTGGTAGAGCTGCACATCATTGGCGCCGTGACCGTCTGGGTCCTCACGAATTGTCTCTACCTATCAATGTTCGAGCGTTCGCCGAGCCCTGTCGAGGCGACCTACTCAGAGCCGACGAATCAGTCACCCAATACAATTTTGGCGTAGGCAGCCTGTTCGACGACCACGTTGACCTACCATCGTGTTACGCGGCTACTCGACAGTCGCTCGTCCGACTACGATGGGCGTGCAAACCCCAACCAGTAGCATTTGGCTTCCACCTATGACCGTTCCCGCTGAAGTAAGCAAAATACTTCCCGAAGAAGTAACCGACGAAGATCGCCCCTGGGTGGTACTCGTCTGGAACGACCCGATCAATCTCATGACCTACGTCGCCTACGTGTTTCGAAAGCTTTTTGGATTTAGCGAAGACAAAGCAAATAAATTGATGTTGGACGTCCACGAGAAAGGTCGAGCCGTGGTCTCAAGCGGCACTCGCACCGAGGCCGAGCGGGATGTCCATCGCCTTCACAGTCACGGCCTTTGGGCCACGCTCGAGAACGACTAGAGGCGCCTCGATCATGGTCGGATTCACCAAATCTCCGTTCTTCAAGCTCAGGTCAGACGGAACAATCAGCGTGAAACTTCCGACTCAGGTTCGAGAAACATTGCTGCGGTTGGCCGATGAGCTAGACGAGTCGGTAGAAACTGCGCATGGAGATCTGCGCCGGTTATTTCCAACGGCCTACCCCGATAACCCCGAACGAGACGCCGGGTATCAAATCTTTTCGCACAGCCAACTCATCGAGGGCCGCCACCAGCAGGTAAAAGTTCTGCGAGAAACGGTCCACGCCAAAAACGTTTCCATAGAAGAGCTTAATTCATGGATGAAGGTTGTAAACGATCTGCGCCTCGTGCTGGGCACTAAGCTTGACATCTCCGAAGAGACTAGCCTGACAACATTTGACCCGACTCAGTACGCCGAGCCCGAGGTGGCTTTGCACGACATGGCACTCTACGAAGCGCTAGGCGAAATGCTCTGGCATATCGTGGAGGCTTTGACAGGGTCACTCGAGCTCGAGTGATCACGACGGCAAAACAAACCGGCAGAACTTTGTGAAATTCGGTAGGGGAAAGCTTCTATTCTGTGTTAGATTAAGGCGTCCCTAACAACAATGTTCGAGGATACTTGCCCCCATCGTTCAGCGGCCTAGGACACCTGCCTTTCACGCAGGCAACACGGGTTCAAATCCCGTTGGGGGTACGCAATGTAATTCTGGTCCCGTAGTGCAGTCTGGAGTGCACGCCGCCCTGTCAAGGCGGAGGTCGCGAGTTCAAATCTCGTCGGGACCGCTAAAGCAACTTTAAAGCTCGTCATTGCGACGAGGTCGGGTAGCTCAGTTGGCAGAGCGGACGCCTGAAAAGCGTTAGGTCACCGGATCGACGCCGGTCCCGACCACATCTAAATGGACTCGATTGTTTACAATCGGGTCCATTTTTATTTGCCCAGTTTCCGTCCGCAGGCCCTCCGAAACATCGGCCACCAATGGCGCATATAGATACGAACAAGCTAATATTGGCCGCTATGGCGACTACCAAGAAACAGGCGATGACCAGCGACCACAAGGAGGCGCTGGCGCTTGGCCGGGCACAAGGCAGATCGGTACGAACATATCTTGAAGCGCTCGAAGCAAACAAGCCAAAGCGGGGTCGAAAACGTACCCCCGCGTCGATACAGGCACGGCTAGCAAGACTAGGGTCCGAGCTCGACGACGCCGACGCCCTGCACCGACTGCAGCTCACTCAAGAGCGCATCGATCTGACCAACGAACTCGACCAGCTCGAATCTTCAGTCGATTTGCGAGACCTGGAACAAGAATTCGTAAAAGTTGCCAAGGGCTATGCCGAACGCAAAGGAATTTCCTACTCCGCCTTTCGCGAGTTTGGAGTCCCCGCCTCGGCTCTGAAACAGGCTGGCATCAACCGGAGCGACTAACTACCAGAAGTTAACCCAGCCTAGATCTGACCGGTTTAAACCTTTACTGGTGTGTGGGTAATTCCCGTAGAAGTACTGGGACAACCTAGAGAATTTCTGCACCACGGTAGTCAGACTCGGGTCGAGATTCTGTCAGCTTACGTATCCGGCCGCATACACCTGCAATTTGTTGGTCAATCGCGCCCAACAAGCGCTTCGGGTTATCGACTAAGGCCGCCAGCTCCGACTCCTCTCCCGGAAACCTTTGGTCGCCCGCGAGGCGCCCGACTAGTGCAGAACCATCGGCGGTGCCTTCCCGCATTTCTAACGCAACAGCCACCGCATGCTCTTTGATAATTTCATGTGCAACTTCGCGTCCGACACCACGTCTTATCGCGTGCATAAGCAGAGTAGGGGTTGCCATAAACGGCAAATAGCGCCGCACCTCGGCGGCAGCGACGCCGGGAAACATACCGAATTCGTTGAGGACCGCAAATGTTGTCTCGTAGAGTCCATCGAGCGCCAGGAACGCATCCGGCATGACGACACGCCGCACTACCGAACAGGAGACATCTCCCTCGTTCCATTGATCGCCAGCCAAGTTCGCCGCCATCGTCAGGTGACCTCGAAGAATAGAAAATAAGCCAGAGATCCGCTCGCACGACCGCGTATTCATCTTGTGTGGCATCGCCGACGAACCTACCTGGCCTGGCTTGAAGCCTTCGGTCGCCAAATCGTGACCTGCCATCAGGCGCACCTGCAAAGCAGTGTTTGCGGGAGCCGAACCTAGCTGCAGCAGCGCCGAGACGACTTCAAAATCGAGCGAGCGCGGATAGACCTGGCCAACAGCTTCCAATACCCGTGGCACGCCGAGGTGCTCACTTAAGCTCGCCTCTAGCTCGACCGCCTGCTCCGCCCCGCCGAGAAGGTCTATCTGGTCTTGCTGAGAGCCAACTGGGCCTTTCACGCCTCGAATCGCAAAGCGCCCTCGCAGGTCCAGGAGGTTCTCAAATGCAGCTACGAGTTCTTCGCCTTGCTGAGCAAATCTCTTACCGATAGTGGTTGGCTGAGCCGCTACGTTGTGAGTCCGGCCGACGACTACCAATGCCGCATGCTCGGCCGCCAATTCGGCGTACCGGTCCAAAAGCGCAGCGGTGCGATTTTCGACCAACCGCAGGGCCTGCCAGGTTAGAAGCTGTTCCACGTTTTCTGTGGCGTCTCTGCTCGTGAGACCTTTATGAAGGTCTTCGTACCCGGCTAGGGCGCAAAACTCGTCCAAGCGGGCTTTCACGTCGTGACGGGTTTCCCGTTCTCGTTCCCGGATCGACGCGAGATCGATGACATCGACCTTGGCCTCGTACGCGGGAATAGACTCAGGTGAGACCTCAAGCCCTAAATCTTTTTGGGCTGAAAGGACCGCTAGCCACCATTGTCGTTCGGTACGAACGCGGTTTAGCGGATCGAAAAGGTCTGACATTTCTCGGCTGGCGTAACGCTCAGCTAAGACATTTGAAATAGGCACGTTATGCACGATAACGAGGCATAGGCAAAGATTCCCCCTTTGCTCAAGCTCATCTCAGACGAGGTCGATGAGCAAGGCATCAGAAAGGGGGACTGATGGCCAGTCGCTGTGTTACCGATCCGTTGGACCTAGCTGTCGACGTTTGTGATATCTGTTCAGGTAACTACTGTGCGACTCACCTCGTTGAGAGCAAGGCCCACAAGCACCCCATTTGTGTGGAATGCGCCATGGCAGTGTCCGGCGTTCGCCACTCGGGACCTATCCAAAAGGTTGACGACCCAGGAACAGCTGCGGAACGACGCGCTGAGCTTAAGTCAGCGATCGCAGAAGCGCCACCTATGTTTGTCTATTTCGATGACGAAGCGAGAGACAGGTCGAAGGTTTCAAGCGCCGCCACAGCCCCCGCAGGCGAAGGGCCGGCACAAAATTTACCGCCACCACCCGACCCACCACCGCACGGCGCCCCACCGAGGGTACCCCCAGCGGCCCCGGTTGCAGTAGCACCGTCTCCCACCGCCTCGCCGCCTGCCACCCAAGCGGCACCCGTAGACAGGCTGCCGCCCCTTGTCGCAAATAAGAGCCGGATGCTCGACCAAATCGTGGTCGACAAACAAAGCCGCGCCGAATTGCAGGCGAGCAAGCTCGCAGAACGACTCAGGGGCAGACCACGCCCCTAGAGGCGCTATCGCTAGTCGGCAAACGAGATGTACTGAGCCCTACCTGGCCCAGTAGAGGCCAGCGAAACCGGCACCCCGGCTCGCTGCTGGATGACTTCTAAGTATCGCAACGCTTCTTTAGGTAAGTCTCGGCGCTCCGTGACCTGGGTCAGGTCGGTTTTCCAGCCGGGCAGCGTTTCGTAGACCGGAGTGGCCTTGTGAATGCTCGACTGATGGTAAGGCATTTCTTCGGTGCGCTCGCCTTCGATTTCGTACGCAACGCAAACCTTGACCTCGTCAAAAGTGTCCAGCACGTCCAGCTTGGTCACAGCCAGTTCGGTCAAACTATTTAAACGCACCGCGTGACGTAACATCACGGCGTCGAGCCAGCCGGGTCTACGGCGACGGCCCGTATTGGTGCCGTACTCCCGCCCGATGTCGACCATGGCGTCGCCGGTTTCGTCGAATAACTCTGTGGGGAATGGCCCGGCGCCTACACGCGTCACGTACGCCTTTGCGATGCCGACGATACGGTCGATATCGCGTGGACCGACCCCAGCTCCCGGGCAGGCCCCGCCGGCAGTGGGGTTGCTTGAGGTTACAAAAGGGTACGTACCGTGGTCGAGGTCGAGGAAGGTTGCCTGGGCCCCTTCGAACAAGATGTTTTCTTCGGCTTCGAGACCTCGGTGAATTAGGTTAATGGTGTCGGCGATGTGCGGCCGAAGCGGTTCGAGGCATTCGGAAAGGACCTTGTCGACGATTTCGTCGGCGTCGACCGGGAGTCGGTTGAAGACTTTTGTGAGCACTTTATTGTGGTAGCTAAGCGCAGCTTCAATTTTGGCTCGGAAGATGTCTTGATCGAGCATGTCTTGGACGCGAACGCCGGTCCGCATCGCCTTGTCGGCATATGCCGGACCGATACCACGCTTTGTCGTGCCGAGTTTATTCTTACCGAGATGCCGTTCGTGTAGGGCGTCGAGCTGCTGATGGTACGGCAATATGAGATGCGCGTTGCCGGACACTTTGAGGTTGCCGCAATCTACGCCCCTGTCGGTAAGCATTTTCATCTCAGCTAAGAGAACAAAAGGGTCCACTACGACGCCGTTGCCGATGACCGGCGTCGTGTGCTCGTACAGGACACCACTAGGTACGAGTTGCAGCGCAAAGGTTTCGTCGCCGACTACCAGAGTGTGGCCCGCGTTGTGACCGCCCTGGTAGCGAACCACCATCGACATTTCTTTGGCGAGTAAGTCGGTGAACTTACCCTTTCCCTCGTCGCCCCACTGGGTTCCGACCACGATCGTTGCAGGCATCCCGCCAGGCTACAGGCATATTTTGGCACCGCATATATGGTTGATAGAGAGATTTTCTGGTCGCAACCGACCCGCTATATCTATGAACGATTTTGCCCACTGTTGACGTGTAGTGATGCCACTAGAGTGAAGAAACTTGTGACTTTCACAAATTTTCTAGTGAAACGGCGGAAAAAGTGACCGAAGATATGTACAACGGTTTTGACCTCAAGATTCCAAATTCCGGCCAGTCAAAGAAGTCTTCCTCTTGGAGAAGCAAAGCAGCTTTAGCGGTTGGTCTTGGCATCCCTGCTGCAATCATCGCCATGCCGGACAGCGCGGCTGCCCAACCAGAAGACAGCGTCGACCGTGGAACTTCAACCTCCAAAAACCCCGACATTAATTCATCTGCCGATGGTTTTAAGATGTTTAGTCCCGACACTGGCGGGTACGACCCAGTCGGAATCAACTTCCTAAGCCCCAACCAAGAAGGCTTTGCAGTCATCGACGCCAGCGAGGGAGACGACACAATTAGCGTTAGTGGAGGCAAGTATTATGGCGTGGTTACCGTCAACGGTAGAGAGCTGACCATTCCTAGAGACGCTGGTATCGAGGTCGACGGCCAGGCCGGCGCAGACACGGATACCGGCAGCGTCAACGCTGACAGAATTTTCGGCGGCGAAGGTAACGACACGGTCTATGGCAGAGCCGGCGACGATCACCTCACCGGCGGCGAAGGTATCGACGTGTTACACGGAGGCAATGGTGACGACACTGTGAGCGGCGGGAAAGGTGACGACATCATGTACGGCGGCCGTGGTCACGACACTATGGACGGCGGTACTGGCGCAAATTATTTGTACGGCGAAAGCGGTGACGACACTCTTTACGGCGGTCCTAGCTGGGACTACCTTTCAGGCGGCCCAGATTTCGACACCGTAATTGGAGTTTGGTTGCCGCTTCACCAAAAAGTCGAAAGCATGGAGCGTCGCCAACCGTGGTAAGGGAAATCGCAGCCGTCGCAGACCTGACGCAACGGTCAAACCCACTATTTGCTGGCCGACAAAATGAGGTCGTCTCCGTCGAGCTCGACGGTTACGACCGAACCCTCCGGGAGTTTTCCGTCGAGAATCATCACCGCCAACTCGTCGACTAGCTCGCGCTGGACAACTCGTTTCAGTGGACGGGCACCGAACGCCGGGTCGTAACCTAGAGAAGCCAGACGAGCCTTTGCTGGCTTGCTCACCTCGAGCGATAACCGTTTTACCGCCAGTCGGTTCAGCAAACCTTGCAGCTGGATGTCGACGATCTCGACAAGGTCGGCTTCGGTCAGCTCAGCAAAACGGACAATGTCGTCGACCCGGTTGATGAACTCGGGCCTGAAGAAGTCTTTAGGGTCGCCGGCGAGATTGGACGTCATAATTAGTACCACATTTGTGAAGTCGACCGTGCGTCCTTGCCCGTCGGTCAGCCGGCCATCGTCTAGCAGCTGCAGCAAGACGTTAAACACGTCGGAGTGGGCTTTCTCGACCTCGTCCAACAGCACCACAGCGTAGGGGCGACGGCGAATCGCTTCGGTAAGCTGGCCACCCTCGTCGTAACCGACGTACCCGGGAGGCGCCCCAATCAGGCGGCTAACCGCATGCTTCTCCATATATTCGCTCATGTCAATGCGGATCATGGCCTGCTCGTCGTCGAACATGAAGGTCGCCAAGGTGCGAGCCAGCTCGGTCTTACCTACACCGGTGGGGCCGAGAAATAAGAAGCTGCCAATCGGGCGGTTCTCGTCCGAAAGACCCGATCTGCTCCGCCGGATCGCCCGAGCCACCGATGCTACAGCTTCATCTTGGCCGACAACTCGGCGATGCAGCTCCTCTTCGAGGCGCAGCAATTTTGATGCCTCACCTTCCATAAGCCGACTCGATGGAATTCCAGTCCAACGGCTGACCACTTCGGCGATGTCAGACTCGTCGACCTCTTCTTTGAGCATGGTTTTTTCGGCCTGCAGCTCGGCGAGCGCAGCCGAAGCCTCTTCGATCTGCTTTTCGAGTTCAGGCAAACGGCCGTATCGAATCTCGGCGGCGCGTTCCAGGTCGGCTTCACGGTCGGCCTGCTGCTTTAGTTCTTCCTGTTCTTCTTTGAGCGCTGCGATGGTACTAATCGCCTCTTTCTCGTTCTGCCAGTGGGCCTTCATTGCCAGGGACTGCTCTTGCAAGTCGGCTAATTCCGCTTCGAGTTCATCGAGCCGCTCGGACGATTCAGTGTCACTTTCCTTGCTGAGCGCTACCTGCTCCATCTCAAGCTGACGAATCCGGCGCTCGACGACGTCGATCTCGGTCGGCAGCGAGTCGATCTCGATACGCAGCTTCGAGCCAGCCTCATCCATCAGGTCAATAGCTTTATCCGGGAGGAAGCGGCCTGTCACATAGCGGTCCGACAGTAACGCAGCAGCGACGAGCGCACCATCTTGAATGCGCACGCCATGATGCACTTCGTATTTTTCCTTGAGCCCGCGCAGGATCGCAATCGTGTCATCGACTGTCGGTTCGCCGACGAAAACTTGCTGGAACCGGCGCTCAAGAGCCGGATCTTTTTCGATGTACTTTCGGTACTCGTCTAGCGTGGTGGCCCCCACCATGCGGAGTTCGCCCCGAGCAAGCATTGGTTTCAACATATTGGAGGCATCCATGGCCGACTCGCCACCGGCGCCAGCACCAACAACGGTATGCATCTCGTCGATAAATGTTATGACGTCGCCGTCAGCGTCGGTGATCTCCTTGAGGACAGCTTTGAGACGCTCTTCAAACTCGCCCCGGAACTTGGCGCCCGCTAGCATTGCAGAAATGTCGAGCGATATAACTCGACGATTGCGCAAACTATCCGGAACGTCGCCTTCGATAACTCGCTGCGCCAAGCCTTCGACGATGGCAGTCTTGCCAACGCCGGGCTCGCCGATGAGGACCGGATTATTTTTGGTTCTGCGGCTGAGCACCTGCACGACACGGCGAATCTCTTCGTCGCGACCCACGACGGGGTCTAGTTTGCCGGAGCGGGCGTCTTCGGTGAGGTCTCGGCCGTACTGTTCTAAAGCCCGAGAAGTATCTTCCGGATTTTGACTGGTGACGCGATGCGAGCCTCGCACCTCTTTGAGAGCTTCGAGAAGTTCAGCTCGTGAGAGGTCGATCCGTTTGGCGGTGGCGCCGCCGGGGTCCGGGTTTGCTAGCGCTAACAAGATATGTTCAGTCGAAATGTATTCGTCGTCTAGGTCGGCGCGCACGCTGTCTGCGTCGGCGAGAACCCGGTTGGTTTGGCGAGAAAACTTTGCATCGCTACCGTAGGCTTTCGACAGCGAAGCGAGAGCTTCTTCGGCCTCGGCTCGCAGCTTTGCGGGTGGGCGCTTAAGCGAAGTCAGCAACGGCAGAACGACTCCTTCGGGCTGGCTTAGTAGAGCTACCAGTAGGTGGTCGGGCGTGACTTCGGGGTGTGACTCGTCGCTGGCGCGTTCGATAGCGCTAGCAACCGCCTCTTGCGTTTTGATAGTCCATCTGCTGGGGTCTGCAGCCATGGGTTTCTCCGTTCTGTTCGAGAGTGACAGCAAAGGCTGGCGCAACTCGCCCGTACAATAATAGACGTCCGAATGATCGCCGGTTTGTTGCCGCCGGAAAAATTGCCCGCCGCTCGATTTGTTCTACCTCGGGCGAAGTCTGCTACTTCCGGCGGCGGCGTTGGTACACGGTTATCTCCCGAGGGGAGGGGACAAGATCCCGCCGGTACTGGCGGTGAGTTTCTGCGACCTGCTGCGCTGATTCGCTTGACAGCTCGGTCAACTCGGATCTTAGTCGCTCGAGTTCGGCTTCGAGTTCGAGGATTTTTTTGACGCCGCTGAGGTTGATGCCTTGCTCTGTCAGGTCTTGAATGTGCCGGAAACGTCGCAGGTCGGCTTCGCTGTAGCGGCGAGATCCACCTCCGGTTCGCGCTGGCGACAACAGACCTTTGCGCTCGTAGATGCGCAACGTTTGTGGGTGGCAACCCGCCAATTCTGCGGCAACCGAGATGACGTAAACCGCTTTGATGTTGCTCACTACCGGTGCCCCTTCTAACAGTTGTGTTAGTTATTGACTTAGCTTGCTCTCCAGATGTTCTCTTGGTGAAGCACTAGACGCTTTTGCGTATGCCTCGATTGCGGCTTTTTGCTGCGGGTTCATCTGGCTTGGCACATCGACAACAATCGTCACGAGCAAGTCGCCAGTCGTTTCACCGGTCGTTACCCCTCTGCCGCGCACTCGGAGCGTCTTGCCCGATGGTGTCCCCTCGGGGATTCGCAGGGTCACGCTGTCGCCGCTCATCGTTGGCACTTTAACTTTCGAACCCAGGGCAGCTTCGGCGAAGGTCACCGGAACATCTAGAGTCAGGTTTTTGCCGGAACGGCCAAACGTTTCGTCACTCAATACTTTTACCTTTACAAATAAGTCGCCCGCCGGGCCACCGTTACGTCCTGGCGTACCGCGCTTGCGGAGGCGGATTGTCTGATTGTTGCGCACCCCGGCGGGGATCCGAACTTTCACGTTTCGAGGTTTGCGTTGGATACCTGTGGCAGCACACGTGGGGCAGGCGTCTACTATTACCCGGCCCCGACCGTTGCACGCAAGGCAAGGTTTACTGAAGGAAAACATTCCTTGGTCAAGGTCGGAGACTCCGCGACCCTGACAGGTTTTACAAACTGCAGGCGCCGTTCCTGGCCGAGAACCTGAGCCGTGACACGTGCTGCACGCAACGTCAGAGCTCAGGTTGACCGAGGTAGTGACGCCTTTTATGGAGTCGGCAAAACTGAGGCTGAGCGTTGCTTCTAGGTCTTCACCCCGTTGTGGTCCCCGGGTCTGACCAGTGCCCCTCGACTGGTTGTTAAAGAGCCCACCCAGAATGTCCGACCAGTCACTTCCCGAAAAGTCGGTGCCGGAAAAGTCGTAGCCGCCCGTTTGGCCACCACCGCCGTAACCTCCGCCGCCGCCGAAGCCACCGTTCATCCCACCTACAGGACCGAGGCGGCGCAGTTCGTCGTACTCCTTACGACGGCTATCATCGCCGAGAACATCGTAAGCTTCCGAAATTTCTTTGAAGCGGTCTTCGGCTTTCTGGTCGTCCGGGTTTGCGTCTGGATGGTACTTGCGGGCGAGTTTCCGGTAGGCCTTTGTCAGTTCATCTTCTGAGACACTCTCCGAAACGCCTAAGATTTTGTAAAAGTCTTTTTCTAACCAGTCCTGTTGCGGCATCGTCTCACCAATTCCCTAGCCGCGAACACGAACCATCGCAGGGCGAATGATTCGCTCCTCAAGGCCGTACCCAACACGCATCACTTCGGCCACGGTAGCCGATTCGCCCTTGTCCCCAGGTTCGTGGGCGACCGCTTCGTGCTCTGAGGGGTCAAACGGGGCGTCGACCGGGTCGATCCGCCGTAGTCCTTGATTAGCTAAAGCGCTCAGCAAGGCAGCGCGAATCGGCTCAATCTCTTCAGAACCGTTGGAGACGGCACCGTCGCAGGCGTCGAGAACATTTAGAAGCTCCGAGACTACAGCTTCCTTCGCTCGGGATTTAGCTTCAATAGTATCTTTGCCAACCCTTTTGCGATAGTTCTCGAAGTCGGCCTGCAAACGTCGCGATGCGTCGAGATATTGGTTTTTTTCCTCGGTGACGCGTTCCAAGTCAGCAATCAAACCTTCAACCGAAACCTCAACTTCGGGCATTTCACTGTCGGCTTTGTCAGAACTAGACTCCGTACCGTCGGCGCCACCTTGAGTGGCCCCATCGTCGACGTTGGCAACCTCGGACGGGTTGACTTCGGCGCCTAGGTCATCCGCTTCGGCTGGTTCTGCGTCAGCTTCGTCTGGCACTGGGCTCGAGAAGACCAGTTCGTCATCATCACCACCGACCTCGTGGACAATATTGTCCGAACCCGTGCCGGAGCTTGCCGCTCGGGCGGCGGCTGCACCTTCGACTACGTCAGCAGTCCAACTGTCGGCCTCCGAATTGGAGGCCGACCTGGAAGACTGCGATTTGCCCGAGGTCACTCTTTGTCACCCTTAGCGCTACTGCCAGCTTCGTCGTCACCATCTTCGACGATTTCAGCGTCGACAACCTCGTCGTCGTCTGCTTCGTCGGAGCTTGGAGCGTCTGCAGCCTGGCTTGCTTGTTCGTACAACTTTGTGCTTACGGCTTGGCTCGAGGTCATGAGCTTCTCTGTTGAGTTTTTGATCTCCTCAACATCGTCGCCCGCAATTGCCTTCTTCAGTTCGGCGAGAGCCTCTTCGACTGTGCTCTTCTCTTCGTCCGGGATGTTGTCGGCCTGATCTTTGAGCAACTTTTCGGTCTGATACACAAGAGAATCGGCGTTGTTGCGAACCTCGGCCTCTTCACGCCGGGACGCATCTTCTTCGGCATGCGCTTCGGCGTCTTTTACCATCCGTTCGATGTCGGACTCGTCGAGTGTCGACTGGCCCGTGATTGTGATCGACTGCTCTTTGTCGGTCGCTCGGTCCTTCGCTGAAACGTGGACAATACCGTTAGCGTCAATGTCGAATGTGACCTCAATTTGGGGCACTCCGCGAGGGGCCGGCGGCAACTCGACGAGCTGGAACTTACCCAGTGTCTTGTTGTACATGGCCATCTCGCGCTCACCCTGGAGTACATGGATTTCGACTGCGGGCTGGTTGTCGTCCGCTGTCGAGAAAACTTCGGTCCGGCGGGTCGGGATAGTTGTATTGCGCTCGATCAGTTTATGCATGACCTGACCCTTCGTCTCGATACCAAGAGACAGTGGGGTTACATCGAGCAACAGGACATCGGTTACGTCGCCTTTGAGGACTCCGGCCTGTACTGCAGCACCGACAGCGACAACCTCGTCGGGGTTGACTGACTTGTTAGCTTCCTTGCCGGTCATCGATTCGACAAACTCAGAAACCGAAGGCATCCGAGTTGAGCCACCGACAAGAACAACGTGTTCGATATCGCTCTTGGTGAGCCCGGCATCTTTGATGGCCGCCTCGAAAGGACCCTTGACCCTTTTCAGCAAGTCTGCGGTCAGTTCCTCAAACTTGGCCCGGCTAAGAGACTCTTCAAGGTGGAGCGGACCATCCGCATTAGCGGTGATGAACGGAAGATTAATCGAGGTTTGTTGGGTCTGCGATAATTCTATCTTTGCTTTTTCTGCAGCTTCTTTGAGGCGCTGGGCGGCCATCTTGTCTGCGCCGAGGTCGACGCCGTGGGCGTTCTTGAACTGGTCGACCAGCCAGTCGATCACAGCCTGGTCCCAGTCGTCGCCACCGAGTTCAGTGTCACCCGAGGTGCTTTTCACTTCGAACACGCCATCACCAATTTCGAGAACGGACACATCGAATGTGCCGCCGCCGAGGTCGAAGACGAGTACGGTTTGGTCTTCTTTTTCGTCCTTGTCGAGGCCGTAGGCCAAGGCCGCAGCCGTCGGCTCGTTAATGATGCGAAGAACTTCGAGTCCGGCGATCTGGCCGGCTTCTTTGGTTGCCGTGCGCTGCGCATCATCGAAGTATGCTGGCACCGTAATCACGGCTTGGGTGACCGTGTCGCCAAGGTACGACTCGGCGTCGCGCTTGAGCTTCATCAAGGTGCGGGCGCTTATCTCCTGCGAAGTGTATTCTTTACCGTCGATATCGGTAGACCATTTGGTGCCCATGTGGCGCTTCACCGAGCGAATGGTGCGGTCGGGGTTGGTGATCGCTTGACGTTTTGCGACCTCTCCGACGAGAACTTCGCCGTCATCTTTACTGAAAGCAACGACCGACGGAGTCGTGCGTGCGCCTTCAGAGTTTGGGATCACGACTGGCTCGCCGGCTTCGAGCACAGCGACCACAGAGTTGGTGGTTCCTAAATCAATGCCTACGGCTTTTGCCATGGTGGTATTTCTCCTAATTGCGTGATTGATGATTCAGTCTTTGAATTCAAAGACATCGTAGGCCTTCGAAGACCGACTTGCAATATCGTATCATTAAACTTGATCCTACCACTATCAAGTTTGCTGTGTTTTTGGGCTCACTTTTACTAAGGGCGAATGTTTAGCTAATAAACCTGCAATCGCTTGATGAATAACGGCGGGTTCGATCCAGAAACGAAAAGCCGGGCCGGCGTCTTGGTTGAGCGGCTGGTAGCGTTGCGGAGTGGCCGGAGACGCAACACACAAATCGCTATCCGAACAACTGGACCCTGACCGACCTGTCGTAATATTTGACGGCATTTGTGGGTTATGTAACCGATCTGTTGACTTCATCATGCGACACGACGAGGCCGAGCGATTTCTCTTTGCCCCCAATCAGAGCGACGCTGCCGAACAGCTACTGATGGGGCATGGCTTAGATAGCGGCAACGTAGATACAATTTATCTATACGACAACGGCTCGCTGTACGAGAGGTCTGACGCCGTTCTCAGAATTGCTGCAAGCCTGCCGCTACCCTACCGAGCCGGAGTAGCCGGACGCCTTCTTCCCAGGGTGGTGCGCGACGCTATGTATCGATTTATTGCGTCCCGCCGATATCGCTGGTTCGGCAAGAACGAAACCTGCCGGCTACCTACTCCTGAGGAACGCTCCCGCTTCCTTGACTAGGCCAGCAAACCTCCAACCGGGACAACCGACGCCGGCGGATTCCAACATCAATCGACCTTTAGTGTGGGTGGAGTCAAATGTGGTCCATTTAAGCTACATCATTGGCCAATGAACTCCGGTAGGCTTCAGTAATGGAGTGGCTTAAGAGAACCGACACGACGCAAGCTGCTTCGTGCGCCCCTGGTCGCTTTGCGGCGCCGAAAGCTGGCTTTCTGTTTGCCAGCCGAACAGCCCCAGGGTCGACGGGCGTCGAGTAATGATGAGTCAAACAGTGGCCCGCTCAGTTCAGCATTCTCGAAAAAGTTATCTTCCACTCCGGTACGTGCATCTCACCAAAAACCCAAACAAGCGGTTCATTCAATTAGCGTGGTTGAAAGACGATCTGTACGTTGCCCTGCTCGCATACAGTCTGGCGACGGGGCTGTTCATTCCCGTCCACGCAGTCGGCATTATTCTTTTGTCGTTCAGCCTGTGGACCATATACGAGACGGGATATCACGAAAACGATGTCCTGGGGGCCAAACTCGAACGCGACCCCGTTTTGCCCCGCAACTTCGCCGAGGTCCGCGGTACCGTGCCAAAGCTCGCCCCTTGGCTCTGGGCATTTGGGGCCTGCGTGATCGCAGCGCCGCTTATCACGGTAGGCCTCCGGCGCCCACTCGCAGCTGCTCCGCTAGTAGTTGTCGTGTGGATGGCCGTCCTGCTAGCGATTCGCCTGATGTTCGGACTTTTCAATCGGTTACCCAAACAACATCGAGTCCTTCCTCACTTGCTCCTCCAAATTGGCAAATACTTTGGCTACGCAGTTGCTACAGCTCTAACACCGGTTGGAGTTGCGTTGCTGTTAGCGCAGACCGCGTACCGCTGGTTTCCTTACCTTGTATACCGGTGGGGCAAATCGAAGACTTTCCCCACCGACCCCTTACAGAAAACTAGGCTTGCGGTTTTTCTTATTCTCGCCACTCCGAGCTTACTTTTGACCGATACCTCAGTAGCTCAACTTGTTTTGTTCTCACTCGCTACTCTGCTACTTGCTCGTCGTGTAATATCTGCTGCGTTACCTAGTCTTCGCCAAGAGGGCACGCGGGTTTCTGCCTCGACGTAAGGCACCGACAGTCAGCCGAACCTGACCGCTTGCAGTTCTTGGCGATGTCACGTGCCGGTAGCGGAGACGACCTTTGCCAGAAAGTCCGGCATCGGAGAACTATGAACAAAACGAAGCCGGCCCGTTGAGCGCGTGCACGCCACGTATAGGTCACTCGGATTTTGGTCGAAGATATTAGCTGGCTCGAGCACTATCACAGAATCGAACTCGAGGCCTTTCGCTTCGGTCGGGGTGAGAAGCGAGACTCGATCATCGACATAGCTCCCGCCACGATCTAGGCCTATGACGGCTACTGTGCCGCCGCCGACCGCAGCACATTCTTCGGCAACAATGCTTTCGAGCACACCACCCTCAGAAGCATCGGGTGTCGACCCATCACGGTTAAGCTCGCCGGAAAGGTGTTTGTTGCTTTTACAACTAACTGCGTCTGGGCTAAACCCCGCAGATCGTATCGACTCGGCGGGCGACAAATTAGGTGTGATCTGAGCCAAGACAGCCGCAGCCACTCGGTTAACCTCGGCTGGTGACCGATAATTAATAGTCAGCTGCGCTTGAACAACATCGCCGAAGGTGTCGCCGAGCAGATCCCTCCAGCTTTGAATAGGTCCGGCCGAACGCTGAGCCATATCGCCGACGATTGTGATTGAACCGCCTTGAGTTCTGCGCTTAATCATGCGCCACTGCATCGGACTCAACTCCTGAGCCTCGTCGACCAACACATGCCCAAAGCGCCACGACTGTTGATCGCCTGCAAGGTCGACAACGGTTGCACCCTCCTCGGCCAACTGGTCCACGGTTTGCAGACCAAGTTCGGAAGCGTCGCTTACATCTTCGCCCCCGCGCGAAACCCCGGTGTGAGAGGTGCCCATCTGGGCCGATTCGAGAGTGTCCTCACCTAGGTGTGCCAGGCGGTCGCCGGAACCAGTCTCAGCCAAATTCTGCACGTCGCTTTCGTTCTAACATTGCTTCAAATTTGGGGTGCGGGGCGGGCTCGGGGTCTGCTCGTTGTTGCCAAGCTTCCTCGGCCTCGTCGTAGTCGCTATCGTTGAGGCCCAGCTGGGCCGGACTTACAACTTCAAACCCGTCAAGGTCATCTTCGGATACAAAGCCAGCTAAATCTACGGCACTGTCTTGGCGGCGGGCTTGATCAAATTCGGATGCGGCGTCCCGTTCAACTAAGCGTTCCTCGCCGTCTTCGGCCCCGATAGACCCCTCAAGCAGGTTAAAGGCCTCGTCCAACAAAGGAATGTCCGCAGCCGACCAGCGCCGCTTACCGAGATCGGCTTCTTTATGTCTGACACGCTCGAGGGCGAGCGCTTCGGTTTCAGATAATTCTGAACGCCGGGCCGCAGACTTCAGCAACGCCGCCGAACCAAACAGATCATTAAGGAATTGCTCGGCGTTTAATGGAGGCCAGTGGCGAAGCAGAAACTCGCACACAGCGCGAGACTCTGCAAAGGACTCAGACGCATCATCGCGATTATCGAATGATGGATGGTAAACCTTCCGCAGCAAGACTTCCTGCAGCACATCGGCGAATACTTTTGCTCCCTGATTGTGACCTTGCGCCCGCTGCGCCAGATCAAAAACTGTCCGAAGTTCCGCAGCGTCCGCAACTACCCTGGTCGAGCCGTACCACACTTCAAGACGTTTTTCGGGTCGACGTTGCCGGGTTTTCACCGCCGCCGCCAAGAACTGCGCCATCCGAAGGTCGCCCTTGAGGCTTGCAATTTTAGTTGATTCGAGATGACCGCTGCGGACCCCGGGAAATAACTCGGCGGGCGTAACCGAAATTACCCCGGTCTCGCCCAGCGACGGCAGGACCCGTTTGATGTAGTTCAGGAACTGGGTGCTGGGCCCTATGAGCAGAACACCGGTGTCGGACAGTTCGGTCCGGTCGTTGTAGAGCAAATATGCCGCTCGATGAAGCGCCACGACGGTCTTACCCGTGCCGGGACCACCTTGGACGATCAGCGGGCGCTTCGAGTCAGCCCGAATTACTTCGTCTTGCTCCGCTTGGATAGTCGCCACGACCGAGCGCATCTGACCCTTGGTCGGCCCGGTCAACGCAGCCATGAGGGCCGCCTCGCCTCGCAGCATGTGAACATCGGACTTAGAAATAGCCTCGGTTGCTAGCAGCTCGTCGGAGTAGTCTTCCAGCTCTGCACCATCATCCTGAGGGACGCCTTCCCGGTAGTGGAAATGCCGCCGCCACGCAACACCTAGGCGATCGCCGCTCGTCGCTCGGTAGAACGGTACCGCCAAGGCAGCACGCCAGTCGACCAGTAGCACCTCGTCACCTTCGTTAGCTCCAGCGACGTCGTCGATGACACTGTGACGGCCTATGTACCAACGCTCGCCAGCGTCATCAGTCGTGTGGCCAAAGGCCAGAGCGTCGCCTCGTTCCTCCAGTTCTCGCACTCGTTTCGCAGCCTGCATGACCTGCGCCGAAAGTTGCCGCACAACACCGGCGGCGATAGCGGCATCGGCTTCGGCGTCCTCGTCGACGAGGTCTCGAATGCCTTCCTCGGTGGCGAGCGCAGCTTCGGCGGCCAAACGTTCAGCGCGAGCGCGAGCCTTACTTATGTGACGTTGGTGAACGCCCTCGATAGCGCGCAGCTTTTGTTGCTCATACGCCAGGTCACCCAGGGTTGACGCTTCATGGTCGCCATTCGGTATCGGAGAGGTCGAATCGATACCCCTAGCATCTCAGATTGCAGGCGTACTTGCGATATGCGGGCCGAGAAAGGTGCTTCAGGCGGGGCTCTCGTCCCGCCTGTCGGGGCCCACGGAGAAGCCTGGAACGGGGCTGGCCGCTACAACCGGCGCGTTCGGGACGCTTCGATACTACTGATTTTGCGACGAGTCGATATTATCGTACATGGCCGAATCGTTGCACCGAGCGGCGACTAGTCAGCGGGGCCCCATGTCACGGATACCAAAAACAATCGGTCGGGCGTTTAACCTCGGTGGCGTAGTTGCGCCCGACAGAGTGGCTCGCAATCTCGCAAAGCTGTTCCTGACCCCCATCCCCCGTATGGCCGAGTCGCGGTTTCCCGCAGAGCTCGGCCCATCTTCGAGCGAGTCCAGCTACAACGTTGCCGGTCATCCAGTCAAGGCTTGGAAGTTTGGACAGAGCGAGCGACGGGTTCTTTTTTGCCACGGCTGGGGTGGCTGCGGGGCCAATGGTGTCGGATTCATCCCCGGTTTGATCGAAAAAGGTTTCGAGGTTCATGTCTTCGACGGGCCCGCCCACGGCGCTGGCAAGCAACGCCCAACTAACATGTTGGAGTTCGGCGAACTGTTTGACCTGCTGGTAGCCGAACACGGACCGTTTACTTCTGCGATTGGTCACTCATTTGGTGGCGGCGCAGTAACCCTCGCCCTCGGTCGCAGCTTAGAAGTTGACCGAGCAGTCCTTATTGCCCCGATGATCGACTCAAACGCAGCCGCCAACTATTTTCTAGATCAACTCCAAATAAAGGAGACGTTGCGAGAGCGAGTCCATGCGCAACTCAGAGACATGTTTAGCGAACATTTCAGCGCCTGGGATCTGGCCGAACCCGCCAAGGGCTACACTACGTCAGCGCGTATTTTCCACGACCCGCAAGACCCAAGAGTTCCGTACAAAGCAGCTGAACGGGCTGCAGCGAACTGGCAGAACTGCGAAATTCTGCCAAAACCTGGGTTTGGCCACCAGAGAATTCTGGCGCAGCCCTCGGTGATTGACGAGGTTGTCGAGTTCTTGAGTACGACCGACAGCACCCTTAAAAAGGGTTGAGCTCTTCGAGCAATGGGCGGTGGCCGGCACCGCAGCATTTATGTTTTACCCCCCTGCCAGGTAACCTAGCGCAGATGGAACGGTCCCCCGAGCTCCTCACCGCTGCTCAACTTGTGCGGCGGACTTCGCTGCGCATCGACCACGCCGAGATTCGAGAGCTTTCAGGGCGAAGCCGTGGCGACTTGCTCGACCTAGTGCTGGCCCCCTCCATCGATTCTGAACCCGTCCCCGAGTACGACGACACCGACGAGGTCCTCGTCTGGTGGACAAAAAAACTGACAGCCGAGAACAGCGGCCTTCGCGAGCGCATGTCGTTTTTCTGGCATACGATCCTGACCACAAGCCGATCGGCTGGTGAAGCAAAATTGATCGCTCGTCAGATCACCACTTTGAGAACTCACGCCTTAGGCAATTTTCGAGATCTTTTGCAGGCCTTTGTCATAGACCCAGCCCTGATGCGATACCTCGACGCCGATCAGTCGACCGCCGATAAGCCAAACGAAAATTTAGCGCGCGAACTGATGGAATTGTTCACCTTGGGGGTCGGTAACTACACCCAACGAGACGTCGAAGCCGGCGCTCTTGCGATTGCGGGATGGCGGCTCGACGAAAGCAAAGACTGGGCCGTATCGCTTGACTCCGAACGTAAACACTACGGCGAGCTCACATTTTTGGGCGAGAAACGCAGCTGGGACCTACCTCAGATAGTCGACCGGCTCTGCGACGACCCACAAACCGCAGAACGCATCACCGCGAAAATCTGGTTTCACTTCATCGGAACCGAACTAAGCGGCAACGACCTAACTAAACTCGGCGCTTGGTGGCTTCAAAAAGATCTTGAAATTATGCCGCTTCTAGAACGTATTGTTCGAGACCCTGCGATGCAGGATATCTACTACGCTCGGCCCCGCTCAGGGTTCGAATTTTATGCTGCCTTGTTCAGTGTTGCGAACCTCGACCCCGAAGATACTTGGCAAGCTAGGCAGATGGGTCAAGGCCTCTACGATCCACCGAATGTGGCTGGCTGGCCTAACGATCGCTGGCTGTCGGCCGACTCGATGTTGCGACGAGCTTACCTCGTTAAGGGGACCGACTTCGAGCGGATTGAGCGAGGTTCAATGTCGAGCAGCGACGAGATACTCGACCGCTGTGGCATATACTCCGCTGAGCAAAGCACTTTAGATGCAATTAACAATCCGAATTTTGTCGACGAGTTTGGCGCCGAGGGCGCCGCAGCCCTCCGCTGGCGGATTGCGTTGTCCTCGCCGGAGTTCCAGCTGACATGAACTCCTACGAACACCAAAGCCAGGGCCTTCAACCCAAGTCGACCGAGCCGACTAAACCACCGCCCGAAGGGCGCTCAAAGCCGCCCCCAGCAAGCCTCGCCCAGGATCCTGCAGCCGTCGAGGCTAGCGAGCTCACAAATCGACGGAAACGAATCGAACCAATTTCGCGCCGGCGTTTTGTTAAGGGTTTTGCCGTCACCAGTCTCGCCGCTGCGGGTTTTGCTGGTACGAGCCAGCATCTGGCTCGCCGACCTGCGCAGAATCCGCTACCTGTCCCCAGATCGAATTCTGGCAGCGTTCCGAAGCCCAGCGAACTCGCAAGCGTTGGCCTCGACGCTGCCCCAGTCGATCAACGGATCTTAGTGTTGGTTGAACTTGAGGGCGGCAACGACGGTCTCTCGACGGTCATCCCCCGAAATGTTGGCACCTACTACGATCTTCGCCCGCAACACAACTTTGCCGAAGAAGAGCTTCTGCCATTCGACGAAGAGATCGGACTTAACCCGAACTTACTTAAACTTTCGAAGCGGCCCCTGACTATCTTTGAGGGGGTCGGACCTATCAACGGCGACCTTTCCCACTTTGAGATGGTGAAACGTTGGGAACAGGGTGACATGGAAGGCTCCGGCACACAACGTTCCGGCTTTCTGGCACGGCTTGTCGATGGTTTGCGTAGCGAGTCGCCGATGAAGGGGCTTTCCGTTTCTGGCCATACGCCCAGGTTCAACGCTGCCAAAGCTTCGGTGCTGTCGCTCGATGGTCCGCATCAACTGAACGTCTTGACCAATGACGACTGGATCTACCCGACCTACCGCAACGCGTTGCAGACCTTTACCGGCGGACCCATGACCAGCGAAATGAATGGCGCTTGGCATGAGTTGTTTGCGATAGGCGATTCGTTACGTGGAGACCTCGAAGAATTTGACGACGATGATCCGATGATTGCCGATGGCGGCAATCTTGGGCGGCAGTTAAAAACAGCCGCCAGCCTTATAGCTTCCGACGTCGGCGTCCGGGTTATCCACGCTCGCCTTGGTGGTTTCGACACCCACGAAGGCCATGACTACAAACACATGGAACTTATGAAGAAGGTTGACGCCGCCGTCGCCGGGTTCCTAAGCGAGCTAGAGTTGGCGGGCTATGCCGACCGCGTGTTACTCGCAACCACCAGCGATTTCGGCCGCAGGCTCAAAGAAAACAATGGCGGTTTTGACCACGGGTCTGCCTCGACGATGTTGCTGTCGGGGCCCATTAAGGCAGGTCGACTAGGCGAGCCCTCACCGTTAAACGCTCTCGACGATGACGGAAATCTCAAGACGACCGTCGGTTTCGACCGATACCTTGCGACCCTCGCCCAGAGTTGGCTTGGTGTCGAGGCGGCGTCGATCTTGCCCAATAATCCCCAACCTTTCGACCTTCTCTAGTCAGAAGCCGCCCCCCCAAAGTAGGGATGTTCCGGTAAGCGCTTTACCGACAATTAAAGCGAATATTCTCACAATCCGATTCCGAGGCCGCAACAGTGACGACACTGAACATCTAGACCGCTCGCGCGCGATGCCGCCGTCAGAAACTAAGCTAACGGGATGACGTTAGAACTGCAGCCTCACCGATCTTTCTCAGGCCGTAAAGGCCCTGTTCTTGTAGTTGTAGCCGACGGCGTCGGCGTTGCTCCAGCCGGGCCTTCCAATGCTGTCAGTCAAGCAGAAACTCCGACGCTCGACGAGTTGGCCCGGGGGGCTCTGTCAACCGAGTTGAAGGCGCACGGGCCCGCCGTCGGCCTGCCCAGCAACGACGATATGGGCAATAGTGAGGTTGGTCACAACGCTATTGGGGCGGGCCGTATTTTTGCCCAGGGCGCCAAGCTAGTCGACCAAGCTCTAAAAGATGGCTCACTGTTCACTTCGGATGTGTGGCACCAAGCGATCGAACACGGACGAAAGAACACACTGCATTTTCTTGGCCTGCATTCCGACGGCAACGTACACGCCAACGTCAATCACCTCTACCAGTTGCTTGAGCGTGCTTCAGCCGACGGTGTCCGCAACGTGTGTGTTCACATCTTGCACGACGGCCGAGATGTCGAACCTCGCTCGGCGCTGCGCTACATCGAGGCTACCGAAGAGGTGCTGACCGCAATCAACGACTCGACCGAAGGTGCCAACTATCGCATTGCGTCGGGAGGCGGGCGCATGACTATAACTATGGACCGCTACGAAGCCGATTGGGACATGGTAGCCAAAGGCTATGCCTGCCATACGCACGGCGTTGGACGCAATTTTGGGTCGGCCCGTGAAGCGGTGCAAACTATGTACGACGAATCCGACCAGGGCGACCAGTATCTGGAGAGCTTTGTCATCGTCGACGCCGAAGCAGAACCGGTCGGGCCGATCCGTAGCGGCGACGCCGTCATTATGTTCAACTTTCGCGGTGACCGCGCCATCGAAATTTCTCGAGCCTTCGAAGAAAACTCATTCGACGGCTTCGAACGCGGCGAAAACCCAAACGTGTTCTACGCTGGCATGCTCCAATACGACGGCGACGCCCAGATCCCCGAAAATTACCTGGTTGCACCGCCCGCAATCGAGCGCACGATAGGTGAATACCTGTGCGCTAGTCAGCAGCGTTCCTTTGCGGTCAGCGAGACCCAGAAATTTGGGCATGTGACCTACTTCTGGAACGGCAACCGTTCGGGTTATATCGATCAAGCATTAGAGACGTATATCGAGATTCCATCTGACAACGTCGAGTTTAATACCACGCCCGGCATGAAGCTGGACGAGATTACCGACGCTACAGTCGAGCTTCTAAGATCGGGCAACTTCGACAGCGGTCGCATCAACTTTCCAAACGGTGACATGGTGGGCCACACTGGTGATTTGGCGGCAACAATCGAAGCGATCGAGATACTCGACGCCTGTATGCGCCGCTTACTTGAAGTAATCACCGAGGTTGGCGGCATCCTTATTTACACAGCCGACCACGGCAACGCCGACATTATGTATACCGAATCGAACGGTACACGAACGCAAAAAACCTCTCACACGCTCAGCCCCGTTCCGTTCTCAATCTTCGACCCCGCCTTCGACGGTGAGTACCAGCTAACGCCACCGGCCGATGCCGGATTGTCCCATGTTGCGGCCACGATGCTCAACCTTATGGGTTTTGAAGCCCCGGACGACTACCAACCCAGCCTGCTGGAGTTCGGCTAGCACTGGCGTCCATAGCGGTGCTCGACCCATAGGTCATCTGGCATGGCTTCGGCTGGAAGTTGGGTGCATTCCCTCTTTAACGGAGCGATTACAACAATTATGTTTAAGCAAAGGCAAGGAGAGCTTTTGCGACACGACACTGATACCCGTAAACATCATTCGCCGATTTCGACCTTTTTTGGTCTTCTCTTTTTACTGCTGGCCGTTTCGGTCGTGTCCGGCGGCAGCGCCGCCGCAGGCAGCGGCCAACCGAGCCCGAGACCTGACCGTGAACCCACCTCGAGCATTCTTACAGCTACAACGGACCCGTCTGAAGGCACGTTCCGCAGCTCGACTATGCCCTCGACCAAGCCGACGCAGCCTCGCGAATCACAGTCGACGGTCTCGCAACTCGACCCTCCGCAAACCAACACGAGCGAACCTGGCGGCACCGCTACATCTCCCACCGCCACACCTCCTACCGTCACATCCCCCACCGTCACACTTGCCAACGCCACCCCTCCTTCCACCGCAATGCCGACCCCCACAGTAGGAGCCGCCCCGCAGCCACAGGTAACGGCCCCACCTACCCCCGAACAACGAGGCCAAGCAGCGTTGGCGCGTATAACTTACCCCTGGCAGGAGCGCCTCGCGGACTGGCGCATCAGTTTCCACGCAGAGAAACGTGGTGCCTACGGCCTCACTTTTGTGACGGAGCGACACATCAAGGTGTATGTGCGAGCTAATCAGTCTGACGAACTCCTAGCCCATGTCATAGCTCACGAGATCGGCCACGCCGTTGACGTGTCGCTTAACACTCCCGACGAGCGGATCAGTTGGCAAAACGGTCGACGCATCAGTTATGCTCCGTGGTGGCCGACAAATACTGCCTCCGACTTCTCGACCGGGGCCGGCGACTTTGCCGAAAGCTTTGCGTATTGGCAACTGGGTTCCGACTCGTTCCGCTCGAAGCTTGCTGGTCCACCGGTCGGATCTGAGATCAGTTTGATGCAACAATTGGCGCTAGGATAGTCGTCTTTGCGACAGCTGGTAGCAACAATGTTTGCTGCTTTGGCCAAAGGAAATGCTGAGGTTTCGCTCATCACCCGGTTTCGGAAAGCCCGACCGGTTCTAGCTCAACCATCGTCGGATCTGAGCCTATTTCGCGGATGCTTAACATCATGTTGTCTTCCGGAATTGAACCCGACGACCCCATCCAAAAAAGCACCTTGGCGGTAGCTTCTTCGTCGGCGCCGACGACAAGTCGTCCCGTGTCCTCTTCTTGCAGCATCTGCTCAGCCACGACCACACGGCCATCTGGCAGTGTTAGATCGAACCACTGTCGAGGCACCCGGTAGGTAAAATCTGCGTAGTTCTCGAAATCAACTTCGACCTCTAGCAGCAAACGGCTACTTTGTTGGTGACGAAAGAATCGGTGCGAGGCAACCCGCACAGCAAGACCCTCGGGCACTGACCACGCTCCCGGTTTCAACACCCCATCGGACCCTTTGCTGGCGTCGTCGGAGGCCGCCGGACTGGCCTCTATCTGCGAAGCACCGGAGCCTCCTACAAACCCAAAGACTACAGATCCCAATACCAGGCCGGCAGAAGTTACCGCGACAACCTTGACCTTTGATGACTTAACCTTATTTAGCAACCGCATACTTTAAGGATCGCCTGAGTACTGCGGGTCGCGGCTGGGCAAATTCAACCGGGGGCTGGCAAATTTATAGTCCTTATGGACTAGGCCGTTAGCCCCCGGCGCTACTCAAAATTTTCCCAATAGCGGGAAGGACGGGGACCCCGTTGGCCTTGATATTTAGAGCCGAGGGCCCCGCTGCCATACGGGTTGTCCGCAGCGGTACTCATCTGCATGAAGCTGATCTGGCCTATTTTCATTCCCGGATATAAGGTAATGGGCAAGCTCGCAACATTAGAAAATTCGAGGGTCAGTTGACCGTCCCAGCCAGCGTCTACAAACCCGGCCGTCGTGTGGATCAACAAACCGAGTCTCCCCAAGCTTGATTTACCTTCAATTCGACCCACCAGGTCTGCAGGTATGGCAATCCGTTCTGCGGTCGAACCAAGCACAAACTCGCCAGGGTGCAACACGAACGGCTTGTTGTCAGAAGCTTCGACTTCAGATGTCAGAGCTTCTAGGTTTGCTTTCACGTCTATGTGGCTGAAAGTATGGTTCTGAAACACGACAAATCTATGACCGAGCCGAAGATCCACTGAGGAGGGCTGGATCGCAGCAGCTTCAAAAGGCTCAATGATAATTCGGCCAGCAGCAATTTCGCTTTTTATGGTTCGATCGGAGAGAATCACGACTCGAACACTAGCGTGACTTAGTTAGGCAACGACATGGTGGTGTCTGCCTCGGGTGCTTTACGCCAGCGGCAAAACAGTTTTTCTAAAAAGCAGTGAGAGGTGAACCTTGGCCAGCCATGCGTTATCAGCTTCCGAGCGGCTGGCCGGCTGACGCCAGTTCGGCGACTGCCTGACCAACCAATGGTTCCCGACTGCGGGACTTATATTTCGGAATCGCCCTGACGAAGCTTTTCGTAAGCGGCAGCTTTTGCGGCCCGGTTAAGCGAGCGTCGTTTCCATGCTTTAGTTTTCCACACTCTGAATTTGCGAGGCCGAACTTGGGCCTCGGGACGCTCATCTGGATCGGTCTTCGATCTTGTCTTAACCGGTAGAGGGAGCGTGTAGTCGTCGTGGTCGCCTAGCTGACCAAGTTCGACCTGGGTGGCTCGACGTACTTTTTTGTGTTCTACTCGCCTGTCGAAACGAGCGGGTTTATGTTTTGCGGCGGCACCTGGATTTTTACTGCGGCTGATCCGGGTTCGAGTTGACATTACACTTCTCTTTCTCGTAGCGCAGGTAAGCGGCCACGGATCGACGGTTGGGTAACTTTGTTACTTCATTGTGGCCCAAATGTAATATTTATGCCAGTGCCATTCGGACTATGTATGACATCCGACACCACACCGGTACCTAACCGAGGAGCCGAACTTGAAGTTCCGCTCTAGAATCTCGCTAACTCAGTGACCGGGTATCGCCTAAATTAAATCTTCGCTACATCCATCGCCAAAAAGTATCGCTACTACAAATCGGTCCAACCTGGGGCTCGTACCTTTAAACAGTTTCCTGTGGAAACAATCCTCGTTGCGGGCGGAGATCGCTCCCACAAGAAACGAAAGCCTTACGACAAATAGGCGCAGGGCGAGGGCGGGCGGGCCATCGGCGGAACGGACCCACCCGCACCTAAAGTTATACTCAGCGCGACGGCGTCTTACAACCTAGATAGAAGAGCAAAATTGCCTTGCTTCTATGACCTTCAACAACACTAATTATTTCTTATATATTCTTGTTGTGCTAGTTCAGAAATCGGAACATATCGCTTGACGAGTCGCCCGAGAGCTAGGAATCAAACCACTCGAATGGCCCGTGAATGTGGGGTTTGCCATTCTTTCGAGTCGGGACTTAGGTGCCAAAGCGACGCAGAAGCTGGTCAATTTAAGAAGGTACTTCTAAATTGGATCAAAATTTTATGTACTCTATTTAAATTAATTATCCAGCAAAAATGATCCGTATGCCACTCTCAATACGAACATCTACTTGGTCGACCAGTACCAGTTCGAGTTCGCTCTGTCGACCGCTGATGGTCGAATGCTCGACTAGCAAACTGTACGGCTGCGCGACTTGGTGCGAAAAGGGGGTTCGGGTTTCAGAAACGGCCCCTGCGGTCACCGAAACTTGTGTGCTTGGCGTATCTGTGGAGAATATTGCATCGCTATTTACCAACCCCGTACCGTCAACGAACTCGACCCACGACTGCCAAGGCCCCGGCTCGTTTTGGTAAACACGTAAAAGCGGAGTATTGGTCGGTGTGGTTGCCGAATCTACGGCAAGCGTGTTCGTATTGTCGACATCGGGGATAAATTCCGTTAGCTCACATTCAACCGCCAGTGAGGTAACCGAAGGCGGCGACCCGCCAGCAGCCGCACACAACTCGACCCGAAATTGAAGAGTGGCAGCTCGGTCGGCCGCATACGGCACGACGTCACCATTACCGAAAAATGTAGTCGGGGTTCCGTCAGGCCCATAAAAGGTCGACCCATCGGTAGAAAGTTGGTAGGTTGCTGTCGCTCCAGCCGGCACATTTGCCTCCGCCGAGAAGAGCCCAAAAACGCCAGCTGAAGGCAGCGGATTTGAGGTCCAAGTTCCACACTGCGGGGCGAGCATCTCAGTTGGTTTCGTCTGTAGTTCCAAATTCGCGAGGTGCGGGATTGAGGCTTTTGCTCCGAATATGTTGTGTTCGTCTCGAGAGGTAAGGCCCTCGTAGTACACGTAGATTGGGTTGTCGGCTTCGATAGTCTTACCCGCCAGGTGAATTCCAAAGCCGCCGTAGAAGAAGCCAACACCGGCTCCGCTGCAGATTCCGGCCGGTGTACCATCGACCGTGATTTCGGTCCCGGCAACCGGACACGCAACCGTGTAGTAGCGGGCCGCCACCGGAAGACGGTACGTTTCGGACAGAAGGCGCCTAGGCAAGAACGAGGTTGCTTCGGTACCGTCAGCGTCTGCTTGTTGCGCCGCGTGGAAATATGCGCCAGTGCCCGTGATTGCATAAGCCCGCCCGTCGCCGAACCGACCGTGGTTGCCAATGGCGGTCAGTGCATTCATCGAGACGGCCTGGTTTGGCTGCACGGTGCCGGTGTGGCTCACCGACGACACGGTCGTGTTCGTCGGTGACGCCAAGTTCAGGTTGTTCGACGCCACCCCGTAAAGCGGGTCGCCAAACCAAGGGACACCAAGTAGCCCGTCTTGGTTGTTGGTTCCCGAGTGAACTGCCAGAAAATCCAGTCCATCAAATGCCCGCAGCGTAACAAACCGGGTCCCGCCACCATCTGCTATTAACTCAACCGAGCCTGACCCCGGACCAACATCGACCGAACCAATGACCGTCCCGTTGGCGATTGCTTCGACGGTTGTGTTCCCGTGAGGTGAACGAATCCAAAATCTTTCCACATAGCGCCTCGTCGGGAACGTGAACTGGCTATCGGCAAAGCTTTCGGGAAGGAGGGCTTCTTTATTTGGACGGTCATAGGAGCCGGAGATCGGCCCGGTAGCACTAATAATTGAGTTCTTGTTTAACCCTGTGAAGGTATGAAGCTGGCCGACTTGTAGCGTCACAGCCGGACCGGCATCGGCGGAGACCACATTATCTGCGCTGTAAGAAACTACGGTAACTCGGTCGTCGAGCAGAACGCCCTCATACGTATCGAACATCGTGTAGTACTTGACCGACTGGCCGCTCGAGTAAGTAAAAACGGCAGCTTCGTCGGAAACCGACACCGCGGCCGGATTTTCGAAGTAAACGCAGTAGCTGGAAACTCCGGCGGGTAGAGGCTCGGCTTGCCCCCACACCACCGATGCGGGGCCCGTGAACTCGCCCTCAGAGTACGATTCCAACACCGTGTTCGTGGCCGTGGCGACAACCCGAATATCGTCACCGTCCGAAGTACTCGCCGATGTATCAACTTCGAACCGGATCGGGTGCTCGGCCCGAGCGTCGGAAGCATTTACGTCGAAACACTGACGCTTCAACCAAGCGGTGTCCCACCAGTCTCCACTCGTACCTCCAAGTTCCAACGAACCGCCGTTATTGACGGTGCCGTTGTGCGTCCCGGTCGAGAAATCAGCGACGTGTTGCCGACCTGAGCCATACGGATAGACAGACACACCCGAAGTATTTGTAACCCACTCTGAAGCCATCCGGTTTTCGATTCGCACACCGGCCGAGGCCGACGGCACAAACATTAAAAAGCTGACGGCTATTGCGGTTACTAGCGACACAAGTCGGCGACTGCCACGCTGCGGCTCCGACCCTGCCGGGCCGCGACGTATCCCGGCGAAAACCATCAAACGAAGCGACCTTCGAGATGCGAGAAGTGGGTGCCATAGGTTTTTCTCCGTTGCAAGAAGCGTGTCCTAACCACAGTCAGACCCGCTATAAAACCAACTAAGCCAGCGACACTCAGCAACCAGGCAAAACTTTCCGCCCCGACTTCATAGCCCCACACATGCTGTCGCAGCAGCACTGCGGCGCCAACAAGGGAAATATCTAACCAAGCAAAAAGGCGACCTGCTTGAACTTGCAGTCGACGATCAGTTAAAATTCCCGACAGGCTAAAAACCGCTAACACTACTGCGCTGGCGAGCATCGACCAGAAAACGATTTCTTCGAAACGTTGTCGGGTCGTGCCAAAAACGAGATAAGGAACTATTTCGCGCCACCGGTAGACCTCAACGGGAACCCTCCCTTGGAAAGCTAACATCAACGAGGCCCCCAACTGGGTTGAGACTGCGAGTAACGCTGTCCCGGCCGCAGAGCCAACCATTGGCCAATAGTCTTCGTCAAGGGGCGCTGGCGGTCCAAAACGTCTGACAATCGCTTTGTTCTTCGAGGTAACGGAAGTCATCCGAGGACTCTCCGGAGTGTTCTAGATGCGGGCAAATTCCGTCGAGCTAGTTGGTCTCGGCTTGCACTGTCCATGTTGCGCTGTCGGTACCATCGGCTGCGGCGCCGGTCGAAACGATCATGCCGACCGGAACAGAACCACCTGCGGGTACTGTAACGACGCCACTGGTTGCATTGCCCGCACCGGTACTAAACTCGAGAGGGGCTTGGTCCCAGGTGGCGTTAGCGGTACCTGGGTAACCGGCAGTCGCTGGAGTACCCAGCCAAACTTCGAGGAACTTGTCGGTGAAAGCCCCCGTCTGGACACCGTTGACGAGTGACACGTCCAGTGCACTATCACAGTTATTTTCGATGACGTAGACCTCTTCGGCAGCAACTCGGTCACCGGTCAGCCCGTTGATGGTGATCTTCTCCTGGGTCAAGTCAACCCCGTCGACTTCGACTACGCCGAGTGTAAAGTCAAAGCCCTCGAAGTCATTAGCGTCGGCCGGGTCGTTCGAATCTCCGCCGATAGTTTTTATCATGCAAGGTGGGTTTCCGGCTTCAAAGTCTACTGCCATAAAGTTTTGGATCAGAACCGAAGCTCCAGCGACGGTCGCCACCGATAGGACACCTGCTGCGATAGCGGCCGCCCGTCGTCTCATGCGGCGCTTGCGAATTTTGGGTATCTTGTTCATTTGACTGGACTCCACGTCGTAGTTAAGAGCGAGCTACCGGGCTCGGGCCGCACTATGAAGGGTCGGGTACGGGGGCGGGAACACTTAGCCCTTTAGTTCGTCTGACCTCATTCCCCCGAGGTCAGACGACTAGCTCGCCGACCTAGCGGCGTCCGGGTGTTATCCGTTCGGCTGGCGTCAGGTGAGAAGAACGTCTAAGGTCCTATATTTTCCGGCACAGACCGATGGTTTCGCCCGAAAACATCGGTATTTTTAACTTTGGGGTCGCACTACTCGGTGGGGCTTCGTCTTGCTAACCCCAAGTAGTTGGCGGGTCGTCGCAAGACCGGCTCGGTCGAGATTCGACAGACCACTTCCTACGAACGGGAACGACGTGCGCCTGCTCTACATAGATATCGACAATCTACGAGCCGACCACCTTGGCTGTTACGGCTACCATCGGCTAACCACGCCAAATATCGACAAACTTGCAAAAGATTGCGTGCGGTTCAACAACGTCTACGCCTCGGACGTACCCAGCTTGCCGAGTCGTACAGCCGTCTCGACCGCAATGTTCGGTATCCGCAACGGTGTCGTGAGTCATGGCGGACTCGGCGCCGACTTGCGGGCTCTTGGCCACGAGCGGGGCGTGCGGTCTCCCATTGCCGACCAATCATTTCCAGCCGTGTTACTACGAGACGACATACGTACCGTCTCGATATCGAGTTTTCCGTTGCGTTATTCGGCGCCTTGGTGGAATAACGGTTTTGCCGAAACCATCAACCACATGGGTTCACCCTTACCCGAACGAGCTCACGACACGGTAGCTCATGCGCTCAGCTGGCTAGGACGCAACGGCAGCCAAGACGACTGGATGCTTTACGTCTGCCTACAGGACCCTCACCGACTCAATAACCAGTTCTCGCCCAACATTTTCGAAGACGATCGGCTTCCCGAGTGGTACGACGAGGATACTCGACAGCTGCACTGGCAACTCCCGGGGCCATCTTCGGCCCAGGAGGTGGGCGGTTTTTTCCCTAACACGGTCCATCCCTCATTGAGACGCTCCAGCGACCCGTACGCGGCGCCCGTCGAGGTTCGCAACCTGGCCGACGCCAAGCGCATATTCGACAGCTACGACATGGCGGTCCGCCACGCCGATGATGCGGTCGGTCAAATTCTTAACGGGCTCCAAGATCTAGGAATCTACGAAGATACGGCCGTAGTTCTCACCTCTGGACACGGCCAAAGCCTCGGAGAGTTAGGCGTTTACGCAGGCCACCAAGCGGCCGACGAAACGACCTGCAACGTTCCGATGTTGCTGCGTTGGCCCGGGGTTGAGCCGGCGCTAAACAACGGCCTCCACTACCAAATCGACATTGTTACGACGCTCGTCGACTTGGCCGGTATCGAAATCCCAAATCATTGGGACGGCGATTCGCTGCGCTACGACCTCGAGTCCATGACCGACGGCGGCAGAAATTATTTGGTGCTTTCACAAGGCGCCTGGTCGTGCCAACGTTCAGTTCGCTGGGACGACTTCCTGTACCTGAAAACGTTTCACGATGGCTTCCACTGGTGGCCCGAAGAAATGCTCTTTAACATCGTCGAGGACCCGCACGAAGAAAAAGACTTAGCCCCATTTGAGCGGCCGTTGGTTCATCAAGGTCGGGCGCTGCTCGACGACTGGACTTTCTTTAATCTAGATCTGTCTCTTAGCCCTATCGACCCGATGGAAATTGTCCTGGCCGAAGGCGGCCCATTTCACGGTCGAGTCAACTTGCCAAAGTACTTGACCCGGTTGCGTGGGACCGGCCGTGGTCACTGGGCAAATGAGCTAGCCAAGCGACATCCAACTGAACGAATTGAACGCGAGCGGATGGCGACGTGAAAGGTGAGTAAACAGATTATGTCGACTTCCGCAGCAAATCGGACAGAACCCGACGGCGCGATCGTCGAGGGTACCGAATTCGAAGTCGAGGTTAACCGGGTCGCCAAAGGGGGCGCCGCTCTCGGGAAGGCCCCCGACGGTCGTACCACATTTGTAGTTGGCGCTATTCCCGGCGAGCGGGTGCTGGTGTCCACCACTGCGGTCCACAAAACCCGTCTTGAAGCTTCCACTCGACGAGTTATTTCAGGGTCGCCAGATAGGCGTGAGCCAGTTTGCAAACATGTGGCTGAGGGTTGTGGCGGCTGCGACTGGCAGCATATTTCGGTTAACCGCCAGCCAAGCTTGCGAGCTGAAATTGTTGCAGACAGCCTCCGCCGACTCAGCAAAATTGAAGATGTGACGATCAAGCTCGGGCCGACACTACCGGAACTGGCGTACCGAACGAGCGTCCGCATGGCGGTGCGTGGCGGTGCTGTTGCGTACCGGGCTCGCAATTCACATGATGTAGTTATGGTCGACGAGTGCAAGATTGCACACCCGTTGGTCGAAGAAATTTTGACCGATGGCTACTTCGGTGAAGCAACCGAGGTGACCGTCAGGGTCGGCGCAACCACTGGTGAACGAATGGTTATTGCGAGTCCGAACGCGGTGGGGTTTAAGCTTGCCGACGATGTGATTGTCGTTGGCTCTGACGAGCTCGCCAGCGGGCGGAACCCCCACTTTCATGAGGAGCTGGGAGGAATTCGGTTTCAGGTTTCGGCGGGTTCGTTTTTTCAGTGTCGGGTCGATGGCGCATCGCAGCTGGCGCAACTTGCGGGCGACGCTGTGGCCGAGGCGGAGGGAATTTTGCTGGATGCCTACTGTGGTGTCGGCCTGTTCAGTGCTCTTGCTGGTACGGGTCGCGAAGTTGTAGGGGTTGAATCCAACCCCTCTGCGGCGGCGGACGCCCGCATCAACGCAGGACCGCACGCAAATATTGTCGAGGCTAAGTTTGAACAGTGGCCGTCCAGCCAAGTTGGGGCGGTTATCGCCGACCCTCCCCGAGGCGGTTTGAAGGCGGCCGGCTGCGATAAGATCGCTGCGAGCAACGCCTCTCATGTTGCGTTGATCAGTTGCGACCCAGCTGCTTTGGCTCGCGACGCCGCTCTACTCCAGCAGCGAAATTATCACCTCGATCGAATTACCGTCGTCGACATGTTTGCGCAAACTTCCCACGTCGAAACGGTGAGCCGTTTTGTCAAAGTCTAGGCCTTTGACCGCTTCTGGTCGGGTCACCGAACCTAATGAGAGCGGAGACTAGAACGAATCCAAAGTTTGCTACTGCTCAATTTCGGATCGGTCCATCGAGGTGGTCCGACCGCTCGGCCCGACGTGTTCTATCGAATCCATGGTGAATGTGTCCGGACGATCAGATTTGAAACCAGTCTTGAGGGATGCGGTCTTGGATACCCCGAGGATGATCTCAGCGGATTCGCTCGTCAAAGATGCTTCAGCGGGACCCGCAACCGACGCAGTCATATTTCGGTGGTTCGCCTCCGGTAGATCTTCGACAACTGTCAGAGATCTTTGGCCCGTGGCCGTATCGAGCTTTAGCATCCTCTTCGACGTACCGGCTCCGTGTTGGGCCTCTTTGTTGATGTCGAGAACTGTTTCTATCTCACCGTTATCCGATTTCGTCTTTATAGCTCCAACCGAGACAGCACTGGCGAAGCCGCTATTGCGGCCGACTCCGGTGTCACCTGAGCCGAATACGCTAAAGTCACCGAGCTCGGCGCCAACCTTGCCAACCCTGATAGCGGCCGACCCCGGTCCAGACTGAATTAGCCCCGCCAGTTTATCTGCTGAGTCCCTCATAACCATGCGAGCGGTGTCCAGGGCAGCGGCGACTTCCACCACGTAAGATTCGGTCACGTTACCACCGACTTTATGGCTAACTCTTGCTTCAACGTTGCCGGGTTTCTTCGACTCAATAAAGGTGATCTCGCGAACGACCTGCGGATCGATACGGAAGAGATGGCGAGCCAGCACGTCTCGAACCGTGTGACTGTCGTTGATCGTCATCGAAACGGTACCCGTGCCAGCAAGCGGCACCATATTTTCGAACCTAGGTGGTGAGGGCGGCCGACGAAACCCTTCGACCATGAAGTCCAAATCGGTATTCCCCTGAAACGAGGTATCGATTCTAGCTAGAAGGTTTCGTCCATCGAAAACCAGCGTGGTGCCGTCCCTGTAGTCACCGAGACGTTGCTGTCTGCCTTCTCCATTCTTGCCTAGCGGGACTTCGGTTTCAACATCTTTAGTCACGATGATTCGGCCGTTCTGTGGATCGCCGCGCACGATATCGGTAACCGCAGACTTGTAGCCGTCCACAGAAACGGCTTCGCTACTCTCGAGACGGCTAACTCCGGTCGGCCCTGCATTGAGCTGAGTTTCCTGCTTTGTATCTGCGCCTGCGTGGTGCCCGTGGGAGATAACTCGGAGTGAGACGTTGCCTGACAGATCTGCCGAGACATGTTCTTGATCGGTTGCGCCTACCAATAGCGATGTGCCGATTCCCCCAACGTTCATCACCAAATACTCGTCTAGGCCACCTGACGGCCGCTTCGTCAAGATGTCCATATGCGTCTCGTTTGACGTAATGGTTGAGCTTCGTTCAAACCGTTCATCATTCGGTGTGAACTTATCGAACTGAGTGATGGCGCCGTTTGCTGTGGCAGCTCGCATCCGACCCTTTCCGGACTCCGAAGTTACGGCAACGTCAAGGCCGTTCCTTCCAGGTTGGTGTTCGAGTTTGAATGGTCTGCCGTCGTCGTCGCCAGACCCAGCGTCGCCCGACCCACCGGCCCTAAACTCGCTGTCGGCGGGGCTTCCGATCGGGTCGTCGGGCTGCCCTGCTGCGGGTTCGGCAACAACTAAAAGTACGACTGGTGCAGTTGCACCGGCTAAGGCTACTTTGGCCCGCCATGACATGGGTCGCCGAAGCCGGGCACCGTTGAGGTGCGTTGCTCGTGCCGCCAAATTTAGCTTAGAAGATTCCATTTGTTTCGTTTCTACGGTTGTTAGAAATCGGCAAGTGAGCCTCCGGACGTGGCTTTCGAGCATGGTTACTTTCGCTAGTCGTCAGATGTTCTTTGCGAAGACACCGTGCCTGATTTGTCCACGATGAGGGCGTTTCGCTCGTTCGTGTTTGCATCATGATGGACGAAGGTTACGTCTTTAGCGGTTGAGGTTGTAGTGAGTTCCTGAATATTCTTGTTGTCTCCTCGAGATGCTCGAACACCGAAGACTACAGCGTCGAGGTTTTCTACCTTGGCCGTCGCCAGGCTGTTCGCCCGGTTGCTTCCGCTGCCTCGAGCAACTTCAGTACTCACTGATCGCACGCCGTCGCTGACCATCGCAACCGTTCTAACAGTTTCCCCGTTACCGTCTGCGGATTTGAACGTCCTGTCGAATGTTCGCTGCGCTCCAACCACCGACGCTACGGCGTCGGTAAGCAGCCCGTCTTTTCCGGCTGCGACATTTTCGACTTTGATGCTCGCAAACTCTGGGCCCGATTGCAGGTCCTCGCGAATGCCGCCCAAATCGAGTGATTGAATACGGGTTGAGTTTGGGTGAACTTCGGCCGTATAACCGTCGACAGGTTTTCCATCCGAAAGGTACTTCACCTCGACTTTAAAGAACCTTGGTTCTTCGATATCGCTAGCCCCGGGAGCGGTTCCTTCTTGCGTCGATGGCTGCTTGGCGCTCATCGCTGGGTGGAAGGTTACGAGCTGGGTAATCGGTGGAGTTGCGACGATGACCCGGCTCCGAGTCTCCGGTTTGGAGATCTCGGTTTCTGTGACGCTCGTATCTACGTTTTGTTCAAAGATCGTCGTACCATCGAACTCAAACTCACTTCCGCTGGTTGCGTTGTCGTTAACTATGATGGTTCGGCTCGCAGAGTCTGCTGAGATGCCCGTTGGCTCTACGCCGGCAGCAGACACCTTCCCAGCTCTAAAAAGCATGGTCCGGTTGGGGGATGCGATTCGATCGATACGCGCGCTGTTTGCGGGGTCTTTGAGGTCGGTTGTGCTACTCCCAAAACTTACTCGGCTCCCACGTATGCTGGCGTCTTCGTCGGATTTGGCCCGCAATATCGATGAGATTGCGCCATGTGTGTTGATGGAAGTCGTGTCAATAGCTGAGTTAGCCCTGGAGAACTTGTTGGTATTTACGAGGCCGTAGGCCTTATCTACCAAGCTCTCGGTGACAAGCCGTGCTCCGGCATTCAAGTCTGTTTGAGTGGTCTGACTTGGTTCGATATCCAACCGCTCAAACCTTACGACCGAGTCTCCAAGCTTTATTGATCCACGAAAGTTGAGACCAAATGAGGCGTCAAAACCGTTGACTACGACCGGGTTTGAAGCGACTGATACCTCATTTCTTACGTTACCCTCTCGGTCCACAATAGTTGCGACGTCAGGGTTACCCCTACCCGGACTTAGAGCGAACGTGGTCTGCTCGGGTGCAACCTGCGTCACAAAGGAGTCGACCGAAACGATTTCGCCCCTGTCCGGGTCGAGGCCACTAACATCGCTTCGAAGTTCTGCTACATCGTCGTCGACAGAAACAACGCTACGGGTCTGCGCGTTCGGGCCAGGCCTCTGCGACGTGCCATCTCTATATTCGGTGGTACGGTCTATTTCCCATCGACCTGAAGTTAGATCACGTGTGGTCGCTCTCTCGGCTACGGTTACGTTGCCCAAGTAGTCGGAGTCGCCTTTCTTGCCGTGGACCGGGTGGGTCCTAGTCGTTCGAAGCTCAACGTCTTCAAACGTTTTAGAACTACCCGAGCCGGGCTCACCTTTCAAGGCGCTGACTTGGACGCCGCTACTAAACTTATTTTCGCCGACATTAGTTTCCTTAACCTTTAGCCGAACACCGGAACCGTCAACTGCCACCCAGTCCACCCTCGACTGCCGTCCAAAAGTTTGGCGTTCGATTTTTGCGGTATGCATACCCGGCGTTTTTTCATGTCCTGGCGCAGCAGTAACCGTCCACTTTCGTGTCGGCATCCCGTCCTCTTTGCGAAGTATTTCGACTCGGGTATCGCCATCTCCACCCTTCCTGTAGTAGGTTACGGCCTCCTTAATTTCGGGCTGAGGGGGTGAGGTACGCCTTCGCTGAACAGTTTTCACCTCCGTATAAGAGCGTTCATCGGTGATATCAAGCGTTTCTGGACCTTCCGACTGAATGCCAACAGCATCTAGAAAATCCTTCAAAGTTTCGGTACCAAAATCGATCATGTCATCGAGGAACGGAACGCCAAGTAAGCTTTCGCTAGGTGCGGTGACGGTAAGTTTTTTCCCGTCGAATTCCCTTGTAGTTGTCGTGTCGGATGGGGTTTCACCATCTTGACGAGGCGTTGTTTCTGTCAGAATAACCGTGCCCTCTGGGCCGTTGGCATCAATTCTCTTGACGGAGTTGAAGCTGCCCTCGTGTGCACGGTTCTGAACATGGGCCTTGTCTTGCCAACTGACACTGTTGCCGGTAGCAGCCCACTTCTCGGTATCGCGTATTTCGAGCTGCCGGCCACTGGTGTGGCGTACTTCAAGCTCGACGCCTCGAGCCCCACCATTTACTTCCTGGACGAAGCTGCCGCTCGTGAGCTTCGCCGAAACTCCGTGTGGGCTTACTTGTGTGCTGTCTCTTATTGGTTCATCAGGACCAGAAGTAGTGTCTACAATATTGAGTGTTCCGTCTTTCTCGGCGGACACCGTGCGGCGCACCTTGCCGCCAGAGAAAGAAATATTTTCGTGGTGTACGGCTTCAGTGCCGAAGCGATCTTGCCCCGCTGTCACAGTAAGATCTCGGTTCCCACCGGCTCGACCATGTGCGAGCCCGCCATCAAAGCTCAGGCTGGTGACAGCAAATCGAGATTGACGCCTGTCGTCGCCATCACCGTCGTCCTCGCCGGACCCCTTTCCGCTGTTTGGACCGTCGCCATCACCACCCCCGTCACCGTCACCACCCCCGCTACGAGACCCGCCGCCGCCCGGACTAGAGACGTCTAGAGCACTGACCCTGGGTCCAACAGGCAACTCATGATCGAACGATTCGGACCGAGCTAGTTTAGGGGGCCGTTCGCTTTGAGGTGCCAGCTCCAGCGCAAACCGTCCGGGAGACGCAGCGACGTCGAAGAAAGGTTCGGGCTCGGGACCGAGCTCAGGTTCTGGATATCGGTCGGACGGGAGTGATGTATCGCCTTCATCGGCCCGAGCAGCGGCGGGGTCGGCTACGCCCAGAATGGCCAGCGGGACGCCTATTCCTGCGGCGAACATCACCTTCGACCGCCACGAACCAACCCGAAAGCCGGTAGCTGTCTCCTCGGCCCCAACTCCTGTATCGTCACCGGGTTGTTCAACGCTAGAACTATCAGACTTGTTTCGCACTTTCTCCACCTGTGTGTTTCGTAGACTTCGAGCCCGACCGGCGACACGCACCACACTCGGCATCAGCATCGCCGCTCACCGTGCCCAAAACATCTGTCAGACATAAAAATAAACAACTTCCTTACAAACGCCAGCGACTCCCTAGAAGGTGTTCGACTACCTACGGGCATCGCCGCTCCCAAATTCACCCAAGCCTACGGCACACCCGGATGATGCGTTACCTGACCCCTGCCGTCGACAGTGGTTCTGACGGCAGGCTTACCAGTTTCTTCTGGCGGGCTGTGTACAAATGAGAGTTCGCCGCCGGCCCCACCACCAGTAGTGGCGAAGCCATCGATGAAAGTCGGCTCGCCATCGTCGCCTACCTGACTGACTTCATTTGTAAGCTCGACCCGATCGCCGTCAGTGCCGTTGCCGCGCAAAAGAGCGATCGAACGGTGGCTCGTCATCCCCTCGGCATTTGAGCCGCTCGGATACACGACACGGCGATCTATGCTGGACTCATCCGAACCAGCCCGGTCGGCGGCAGCGGCAATTGTCTGGCTGACGGTGACACGACCCGAATTGGTCTGGTCGTCGCCATCGCCGACCAGGTAGGCTCTAGTCGTTGCGAGTTCGGGTTTGGTGAGTAGCCAAACTCCGCTTTCGCCTTGAGGACTCCACAAAGCCGACATCGTGACGCTGCTAGGAAGGCTTTTGTCGGTCTCGGGTTTCCTTACGTGAACTTCGACTCCCTTGGGTAAAACCGACGCCCGACCCACAACCATCTCCAATTGCATATCTTCGTGAACGATCTCCGCAATCCCGGTCCCTGGCTCGCCAGGCCTTGCAGGGCTAGCGGTAATAGTCCATTTATCTGTTTCGGTATCATCAGCAAAAAGAACTATCTCGGTTCGAACTTCATCATCTCCGCCAGTCTTGAAAAACGTTGTCACTTCTGAAATCTCCGGTCGGGGCGGCCAGAACCTTTTTTTCTCAAGAATTCGCAGCACCGTGTGGCTGCCGTGCTCGACGTTAACAGTTTGCTCAGGGGGAGAGACAAGACCAATAGCTTCAAGTACGTCTGCACTATTTTGAGCCAGAGAACCAAAGAAGTCGTCGGCGACAGGGACACCTAGTGAAAAAGATCTACTGTTGTCCACCGTGACATTTGCGCCATCGAATACAACCCTTGATGTATACCCAAACTCAAGGCTAGGGGTCACCGCATCCTCAATTTTGGAGCCTATACCCATACGAGAATCTCTGAGAAGAGTGATCGTTCCCGTCTCGCCGTCAGCCTGATACGCTTCGCCAGGTGTGTGTTCGGAGTTAAGGGGGTAGGCGCCCTTGTCATTGGAACTCCACCTAGCACCGCTGACCCCGGCCGACCACTCTGTAGTGCTGCGTTCGTCGACCAAGAAACCACGACTGTCATGATCTACCTGATGGGTGAGAGCCCCAGGCTCGGCGCCGGCGTACTCGACCGTCTCGCCGTCTTCGAGGTTCCATCGGATTCTGCCGTCGCGGGTGACTATGGCGACGTCGTTGACCTTGTCACCGGAAATCATTGTGGTGTCGTAAACTTCTAACGACCCGTTCTCTGCCGTCACTGCACGTAAGATATTCCCTCCGGGAACCGGAATACGTTCGTCGTGCCTAATTGCAGTTCCGAAGCGGTGCGGTTCGGCGGTGACGTGAAGATCTCGAGGCCCACCGGCGCGCGCTGTGATTAGTCCGTTGGCAACTTCTAGGTCGGTTACCGCTCCAAGAGGCTGACGCTGGCCAACGTTACTCGTCGCCGTTTCGATATTGGCTGGTGCGTCTCCCGCCTTACGGGTGACTCTACCGGCGGCGTCTATCTGCACCTGAGACCACGCTCTGTCTGGATCTGGCGACTGATGGCGCATGCTCATTGCCTCTGAGGAGACCTCTACATCCACACGGTCGGCTCGAACCCGCTTCCCGGCAACCACATGACTACCTTTACTCACTATCTCTGCGTGAACGCCGTCTGCAGTAATATGCGTGCTTCGTTGCGGGTCTCGCTCCGTCTCGTCGGCGAGGTTGGTAGGGTTATCTGTGTCGGCGGGGTTATGTGTGTCGGCCTGGTCACCTGTGTGATGTGTGATAGTTCGGTCTATGTTTTGCAAATTCGAAGCACCTTCGCCAGCGCCCGTTTCGGAACTTGCCAGTTCTGTGGCGACTAGTTTGCCACCGTCGGCACTGGGAAACGACTGTTGCGTTGTTAGCGTCGGGTTTCGAAGGCCCCGCAGACCGTCGGTGTCGGTAAATCTCGTCGCCGTCAAGGCGAGCTCAACATCGACCTCGGGGCCCCCCTCGCCGGCCCCGCTGCCGCTGAAAATCGGTTCGTTGACATGCACCCCGACCCGGTCGTCTTCAATTTGTGCTTGGCCGAGAACCCGCCCGTCCGTAGCGACGTGTTTTACTTGCGCCGCTTCGGCTGCTGGCTCTCCGCTGTTTCTGGCGCCGACGGTTGCAACCCAACTGCGTACTTTGACGTCGTCTCTCTTTTCGACCACGTCGACTGTGATAATTCCGTCAGCACCTTTTGCCCCAGGGGTCACATGCCAAACGGGGGGGCCTCGCCACGGGACTATGCTGTTGTCTCCAAGTTTTAGCTTTACTGTCTTGCCAGCGACCTTCGTCTGCCCAGACCAAGACCCAGACCCAGACCCTGTCGAATCCGAGCGGAAGAGACCTGGCAGGCTTCTCAGAGGGTCTTGCCAGAACCTCGTCTGATCGGCGACATACCAGTCTTCTTGTGTGCGGTTGATAGTTTCGGTTTGGTCAATTCCGTCCGTCGAAACCCGATGCTCGTGCACTTTCGCAAGACGGTTGTTTCCGTCTGTCTCGTGTTTAAGCATCGTCACGGTGATTGTTCCGGCGTCGAGGTCGGCCTCAATTGTTCGTTCTGTTTCTCTCCTACCATTCGAGTCTCCGAAGAGGCTTGTAGGGACGCTCTTTTTGGGGGCCCCACCGAGATGAGGCACTACATCGCTAACCGACCAGCGCACCGCCGTAGGTGTCGCAGTCAGTTCAGCTTTGTGGTGGCGATCCTCAAAATCTGGGTCTCTGGTTGAACGTCGTTGAACCCTCAGCTCATCCCGGTTTGCGCCAACCTCTTGGCCCCAACCTGCGCCTTCTAGATTCGATACAATCTCGTCGCCGTCGGTAACCTTGGTTTCATGCTCGACCGGCCCAGGCAGGCCGCCAAGCTGGTCCCGCAGCTTGACACCACGATCGTCTCGCTCGGCTGTGCGGTTGACGGCCACGCGGCCGAGCCTGAAAGTTTCGTCAAGTTGGCCTTCTGGACCTACCCGTTTGTTGTCGACAACGGCGACACGACCCGCCACCGACGCCGTGGCTAACTCATCGGTAACTTCCACGTCGATTGGCCCAGACTGCGGCCCGACGCTGAAACCTTCCCCCGGCGCCACGGAGTCGGCCCCAGCGGCCCCACTAACTGCGTCTGTAGCATCTGGGCGCTCAGGGCTCGGGTCACCAACCTCGGACGAATCAGGTGAAGGTGAGCCGGGGGTGCCAGTCGACCCGCCGATCGCTGCTGGATCGACTCTAGCTGGCGGCCCATCCTTTGGGCCTGCTGCGGCGGGATCTGCGGCGGCCATGATGGCGAGCGGAACTCCGACGCCGGCAACAACCAAAATGTTACGACGCCAGGAACCAGCCCCCGGCCCAGATGGTTCTAACTCGACAGACCCGACTTCGTCCGCCGCATCGCCGGCAGCGGTAAGGACATTCGCTCCCCAAGCAGTACTTTTATTCACCATGTCTCCACCTATCTGGGCCGCAAATTCTGCAAGGTTCAACCGCAACAACTGGCCCAACCCGAGCCCAAATAATACTGAGCGTCGGCCGCTAAAACATAGCGCCGAGCCAAAAACAGACATTTTCTTTACAAGCGCTTGCACTGCGAAAAATGGCTACGTAGACACTAAGGAGGCTACTTGTGACGGGCACCCATCGGCAGTCTGGGCGAGCGACGCCCGTCGGCATGGACCAGAATGCTCGTTCGTTTTTTCTGAGCCTCCGGGTCGTAGTAAACAAAAGAAACACCTTCTTGCGCCTGCGTTGTGAGACTAACAGGACCCTGGTTCGCCGGGAAGGCTCGGTTTGCGAAGGTCGTCCCGTCAGCATCTTTAACTATAGAAACCTGACCTATTGGCTCGCCATTGTCGTACGCCTTGGTAGACAACGCACGCTTCAACGGCGAGTAGCTGGCCACCGTCTCGATGTCGTAGCCGCCCTCCAAAGTTGCATCATCGTGATCGGGTTCTCCGGTCAGGCTAAGGGTCCGGCTGATCTGGCCCCAACCTCTCGACGCTGAGGCGAGGACGAAGCTGTTGAAGCGGTCACTAATTTTAGCGTTTGTAGCAGCAATCGTGGCTGCGCCGGACCGGGAGATCAGGGCGCCGCTGCCCACGCCCGGCTCGCGGTACCAAATAAGCGTCTCGTCAGGTCCTACTTCGATGACGTACTTACCCAAAATATTTTCGCCATCCGCGTACTGCAGATCGACTTGAAATGTTTCATCGAGGACTCTTTTAATAGTTTCGGCATCTCTCTGAGATAGCTCTGGTCTACCACCGGCAAGCTCGCCGCGCAGTTGCAGTAGATCTTCTAGCCCCAGAGTTCCTTTGCGGCGAAATGTGGCGCTTCGGACGATAAGTGGGTCTTGACTGATTGTTCGTTCCAGGGTGGTTGAGTTGCCGACGGCTTCGATTCTTTCCACTCTGTTCCATGTGACTCTTTCCACAAATCGTGTTCCGTCGAACTCGTAGTCGGCTTCCTCGCCGCTGGTGCCCTCATTGCCGGTGGAAAAATTCAGCTCAATATCACTTGCTGCGAAGGCTTTAATAGTGTCACTCCTTCCGCCAGCCATTTTGGGTATGCCCACCACAATTTCGGTCTTGCCGGGCCCGGCGTTGCGCTCGGCTGTAACTTTACCTAACGAGGGGCCGCCGTTGGTTTGTGTCGTAAAGTTTGCAGTGCCGCCCGCCACTTGAACAGAATCGCCGTTCTCCCCGGCATAAATACTCGAAAAAAGGTTGCCTCTGTCGTCAATCCGAGCCGCTGCGCCCAGTGCCGTGACTGCACCGTCTACGAGGGTCCCGTAGCTCACAACGTCTCCGACTGCCTCGTACCAGGCTTCGCCGCTTAACCCTTTGTACTCTTCTGCGCGGTACGTTTTTTCGTATAAGTCTTCGCTTCGCAGGGTGAAGTTGGGGCCGACATCTATGTCGGTTGTCTGCGCCGGCCAGCCCCTTTCTTGGCTGAACTCTACGGCTCCTTCGCCGAGCCTTGTGCTGGCGTCTACCGACAGCGTTTCTTCTGCCTCAACGTTAGTAAGGACGATAGGCCCGCCCGCACCTACAGCGCCAGAGCTGAAAAAGATTTCGCCGTTGTTGTCGACATAGGCCTCTGCAGGGGGCCTATAAGGCCGACTCTGGAAAAAGGATGCACCATCTAAGTCGACAGTAGAGGCAAACCGGTTTGTCAGTTCAAGCTCGCCGTCCAAGGTGGTTCGGGTAACTTGGCTGTCGACGTCGGTCTCGCCGTCAACGGCTGAAATCACAGTACGGTTGCCGTAGATCGGACTTACTTTGCGCGTCGATTTAGGTTGCCGTCCAGCGGGCATGGCGGCTCGAACTTCTACGCTGCGATCTATCTGTTTGAGGTTCGGCTCTTGAGCTTCAGCAGGACCACCACCAGCGCTCGCGGTCTCGTTGAGTGTTAACAAACCGCCAGCGTAAGCCATCTTTCTGGCCGTTTGTAGCTTTATTTCACTCAAACCCCAGGAACGTTCACCGGTCGAGCGTCTCGCCGCCGTAAGTTCGACTTTGCTACCAAAGCCCTGGGGCACTACGCCGGACTCTTCGAGCACAAGGTTGACGCGGTTGCGGCCTACGGCCAGCAGATCGAGGTTAGCTTTGTTGTGAACAGCGTGATTGCGGTGCCGGGTTGCGGCGCTATCGATTTCCGCTGTTCCAGAATGAGGCTCGCCGTAGTTGCCCGAATCCGCTGTCAGGGTCCAGTCGTCGACCGTCACCCCATCGGCTACTTCTTTCACCTCGACCAGCGCCTCACCGGAGGCACCCTTTTCGTGGAAAGTCATTTCCCAAACGACCTCTGGCCGGATGGGCACCAAAGCGCCCTGATGAACGACCTGGCTCGCCATGAACTTACCCTCGACCTTTCGTCGTGTCGTCGTTGTATTGACAGGACCGAGCCTCGGAACTTGCGCAGCCTCATCCGACATTTTTCCGGCGGGTTCGAACAGATCAATCGTCCAGTTTTCTTGCCGATCGCCGGTCGCCGTATGGGTTAGCCACTCGCCGTCGAAAGCGAGGACGTCTTGCCGAGTTTTTGATGCCCTCAGTGGGGGCTTGGCAGTGGACTCGACCGAAAGAGTAATAGCCCCGGAGTCTGGGTCGGCATGCATAACCTCGATTATTTCCTGGCCGCCCGTCAGCTTGTTTAGCTCGTAGCTCCTGGTCTGCCGTACACCTTCGACACCGGCGTAGTAGTTTGCGATCCGACGGACAAAACCGAAGCGTTGTCGCTCGGTTGAGGCAACTTCGACCTGCAAGGCTTTGGTGTTCGTGTCGGTTTGTTCAAAATGATCGCCGCTGTTTCCGACACGTAACCGCGACGAGATCGTGTCATCGTCGGACACTACTGTATGGACTTCAACACTGTTGACTCTGGCAGTCTCAACACCAGCATTGACAACTGCGGGGTTTTTGATGTCGTCGGTGACGCTAATTTCCGAGATGTTGCCTGCTAAGCTACGCTGTATAACGCCGTCGTTGACGGTCGCCCGCTCAGACTGAGCAATGCTACCTCCTTGCGGATATTGAAAGACTCTGGCCGTCAGATCTTGGCCGCCACCAGCTTTCGCTTCGATAACCCCATCAGTGATTGTGAGGTCTATCGGCGCTGGGTGTTCGGGCGGTTCTTCGCCGCCACCGCCGCCACCGTTGCTGCCGCCCCCGCTTCCATCACTGCCGCCCCCATGCGTATCATCGTTGCTCGCTGGGCCAGAGTCTCCGAGGCTCGGCGGGTTCTGAACTTCCGGGCCGCCTGCGGCGATAGTCCTAGAGCTGCGGAAATCAAACCCAGGGTTATAGGCCTGCCCTGCACCTCCGCCTACTCCAATAGGGTCGCCCGACGGTCTAACGTCAGGGGGGGGTCCGAGGGAACCTTCTGACGTGCGGTGCGCTGGCCCCGTAAGTCCGGCGACGCCGCCTGCGGACCAGTCGGCGGGCGGCAAGTTGAAGTCTGTCGAACTGATGGTTTGCTGGGGTGGGCGCGGCGTATAGTCGGTCGGCTCGGCGGCAGCTGGCTCGCCAGCAACCAGAATCGCAAGCGGTACACCAATTCCGGCAACGGCGGCAACCTTCGACCGCCACAAAACGGCTCTCGAACTCTTCGAAGTCGAGCTGATTGGACCGGTATTTGACAACTGGGTTTTTGCCGGCTCGGCCTCACCGAGTTTCGAGTTGCCGGCACTAAGGTCGAAAGCCTTTCTTTTCAGAATCTCGCCGTCGAAAATTGCGTCTCTGTGAGTCCCGCAGCCGGGCTTGTCCGATCCAGAGAAATTATTTATCATCATCCGCCAACGAAACTTGTGGGTTTGTCGCAGATCCAGCCTCGTCACTCGGCCACACCTGCGACTAAGATAGTACTCCACGAGCGCTGACAACCCGGCGCCTACTAACTAAATCGAACACTTTCCTTACATAACAACTTGGCTCGACGTAGACGGCCCGCCAACAATGTTGTATCACGCAAATTTACGCAGCGGCTCATGCGGGACGAACGTTTTAACGGTTCCCTCGACCGGTGCCCGCCGAACCCCGCTGCGAGCCTTTGGACGATCCGGGACCTCGACCTTTGCGGCGGGCTGGTTTTGTTTTGCGAGCGTTACCGGACGGCCCGACGTCAACCTTCCGCTTTGATTTCTTCCGTTTCGGGCGAGGTTTGCCAGAACGCTTCGGCCCCGAATTCGACTCCGGCTTGGTCGCAGGGCGCCGTCTGCGGCCCCCAGCGGGCTGCCCGGTTTCGGTCGAAGCGTCTTGCTGCTCTCCGTCAGAGCTTTGCGTACTGCTAAGATTCGGCCGTAACTTTTTCGGTCCGCCGTTGTTCGAAGTTCCGGCCCGGCCACCTCCGGGCGACTTTCCAGCTGAACGTTTCTTGGATTTGCCCCGTTTGCGGCCAGGTTCGGTAATAATCTTTTGCTTTAGGGCGGGGTCTATTTCCGGCAAGTCGGGCACGGGTTCGAAATCGGCGTCAAGGCCGATGCGTGACTGCAGCTTCATCGAATCTTTAGACTGGGTCTTCAAAATCATTGAAACAACAAGTCCGCTTGCGCCTGCGCGTGCGGTACGGCCCGACCGATGGATATAAGCTTTTTCGTCTTCCGGAGGGTCGTAATGAATTACACAAGCCACCCCATCGACGTGGATCCCTCTAGCCGCCACATCGGTGGCTACAAGGGCCTCAATCTTGCCGTCCGTGAACACCTCCAACGCTCGTTTACGTTGAGATTGAGTCCGTCCGCCATGGATCGACCCAGCCTTGACGCCTTCGCGTTTAAGTTGGCGGGCCAGCCGGTCGGCGCCGTGCCGTGTCCGACAGAAAACCATGGTCGGGCCCGTATCGGCAATGAATTCGGCCGTTAATTTGATTCGCTGGGTCTGCTCAAGCCTGATGAAACGATGTTCCATCAACGTCATGTCGGGCTCGACCTCGCCTACCTCGTGTCGTGCAGGGTTGTCTTGGAAAGCTTTGACTAGAACCTGCACGTCGCGGTCGAGCGTCGCCGAAAACAGGATCGTCTGACGGTGCTTGGAAGTACTCTCGAGAAGGCGCCGTACGTCGGGCAGAAAGCCCATATCCGCCATGCGGTCCGCTTCGTCAACTATCGCAATATCGACGTCGCCCAAATCGACAATCCGTTGGTTGATTAGGTCGAGAAGACGGCCAGGACAGGCGACCAAAATATCGACGCCCGCCGAAATTGCCTTAACCTGAGGAGCAAAACCCACACCACCGTATACCGGCAGAACACTGCGGTTCATAACTTTTGCTAGAGGTTTAAGTTCTCGGTGGATTTGTTCTGCCAGCTCGCGCGTGGGCGAAAGTATTAAGCAGCGAGGGCGCCCTTTCGAACCCTTTGAAACGTTTACCAGCGTTGGCAGACCGAATGCTAGCGTCTTGCCTGAACCCGTAGGCGCTCGACCTAAAATGTCGCGGCCAGCCAGAGCATCCGGAATGCAAGCCTGCTGAATTTCAAACGGCTGCTCTATACCTTGGCGTTTCAACGCCGCGGCAAGTTCCTCTGGTAGCCCTAATTGGTTGAACGTCTTAGTTGACACGGCCTTCTCCGATCCCCGGTTATACCGAGCCAATGCGACATTCTAGCGCACCCGGTTAAGCCGTTTGCGCTCCGACATTGAAAGCCCTAACTCCGTTGCGTAATTACAACACGGCACCCACGCAGGCATAGGCTCCAGATCCCCCAAATACTATATTTTTAGAGCTATGACTCCTGCTGCTGTCGCCCGTCGCTTTTCCGCCGCCCTTGTGCTGCTCGGGACTTTTCAGCTAAATCTGATGCTTTGGTGGTACCCGCACGCCGACCGCCTCTCGACCGTCGCTAAACAGGTTGCCGCCACCTCTATCATTATTGGGCTCGGAGGCCTGATACTAACAAGTTTCTCATTTGCCCGACGCTTGAAGTCGTTTCTCAATCCACTGTGGCTTGTGTTGTTCGGGCTCCTCGGCACTATGACGCTGCTCAGCATTCTTCTCCTGGTGGACGTACCGGGCAGAGGCTAACTCTGCCTCTTCGCCCAAGAACCAACACAAGGCCGGGTACCCAACTACGAGCCAACCCGAGCAAATATCGCTTTAAGGTAAGCGCCTTGCCCGAACGTGACAGGGTGGTCGACCGCATGTCCGGACTCGTCGACCACTTCAAAGCTTCGCCCACCGGCTTGCGCTCCCGCCCGGACTGCGCCTAAAAATTGGTTGTGGTCAATCCGGCTCGAGCAGGACGCCTGAAACAGAAGGCCACCCGGACGGATAAGCGAAATTGCCGCCTCGGTCAATCGTCGATACGAATTCAGTCCGGCCGAAACACTCGACTGCTTCTGCGCAAACGAAGGCGGGTCTACCACCACGATGTCGAAACTGCTGGTGTCGTCCGCCCTCGCCGAACCTCGATCGCCGCCACGTCGCAAAGCCGCCAAGATAGTGAACACGTCACCCTCACGTGTTGCGTGTTGACAGCGAGCCACCTCGGGGTTCCGCCGGTTATGTTCGAAGTTTGCATTCGCCGTTGCGAGTGCCCCCGTACTCTGGTCGACACTTAACACCGATCGAGCCCCGCCGGCGGCTGCATGGACCGAAAAGCCGCCAGTGCAGCTGAACAGGTCAAGCACGTCGGCGCCTTTCGCCAGCGCCCGGATACGATTTCGGTTTTCGCGCTGGTCGAGAAAATGGCCGGTCTTTTGGCCTGCCACAACGTCGGCTTCGAACGTCAGGCCATATTCTTTAAACTCGACGGCGGCGGATGGCCTTTGCCCCACTAGTACGTCGCCTTCGACAAGACCAAAGGTGTCGGCCTTCTGAACCGACCGACTAAGTCTCAAAATAAGTACTTCGGGCCCAAACACTTCGCTAGTCGCATCGATCAATTGTTTGAGATGAGGCAACCAGGCCGAGCTGTAGAGCTTCATCACAAATGTGGCCCCGTACCGGTCGAGGATAACACCCGGCAGCCCGTCGTTCTCTCCGTTTACGCAGCGATAGCCGGTCGTAAGTGCACTGCCTCCGACATCTACGGTGTCCCGCAAATCGGCCCGAAGGTCGCTGGCCGCTAGGAAACGGTTGCGCCAAAATCCGGCATCTATCTGAAGCCGTTTACCCGCCTGCAGCACTTTGATTCTGATGGGTGACATGGGGTCGTAGAGGCCGATCGCCATAAATGAACGGTCCTTATTGAATATGACGGCCAAGTCTCCGGCAGCGCCTTCGTGGCTTATGCTGTTGACCGCTTTGTCATAGATCCAAGGGTGACCGCGCCGAACTTGCCGTCCAGCGTCGGCGGTGATCCGAACGGCTATCCGCTTCGGGCTGGGGTTCGGGATTTGTTGGGGCAGATACACACCTGTAGTGTGCCCGCAAAGTTCTCATCCAACGATTTGATTGATAAGTATCGTTAGGGCATGAAATTTAATGCACCCTTGAGGCCCGCCTTGGTTCCCGCCGGCCCAGCCCCTCAAGAATCCGACACGGCAGCTATCCAGCCGAACCAGCGAATTGTCGTGGTCGACATCGTGCGAGGCTTTGCGCTATTTGGAGTATTAATGCTTAACTTGCTGTCGTTCAGCGGGCCCACGCTAACGTTCGAGGCGTGGGCCGGGTCGAACACCTGGTGGGACCGCACCGTAGAGCTGGTACTGCTCGTCGCTGGCGAGGCTGCATTTTATTCCACGTTTTCGTTCTTGTTCGGGGTGGGAGTAGCACTTCAAGTTCAGCGAGCCGACGCAAGACACGCACCGTTTGCGGTGAGGCACCTCTCTCGTATGGCGGTTCTCTTCGGCTTTGGGTTGCTGCACGCCGTATTTATTTGGGATGGCGACATCCTGGTACAGTATTCCGTCGCTGGCTGTTTCCTGTTGCCATTCGCCCGCCGCAAATCGGAAACTGTCCTGGCCTGGGCGGTCGGGCTTAGCTTTGTGGTGGCGGCGTTGATGTTAATGGTAGGCCTCATGTCGCTGTTGGGCAGTCCGGAACCAACAGCGCCTTCTGCGATTCGAGCCGATGTCGATTTGTACGGCTCTGGAAGTTTCGTCGAACTAACGAAGTTTCGTTTGGGCGAGATAGTTACCGTGTTGATAGAAGCGCTGCTTGCGTCGATGTGGTTTGTTTCAATCTTTTTGGTCGGGGTTTGGGCCGTGTCTTCAGGGAAGGTTACCGACTGGCGCAACCAGCGCCAGTTCTTGCGTAAGGTTCTCAAGGTCTCCTTGCCGCTAGCGCTGACAACAAAGACTGCCTACGGGGTAATGATTTTGAGTCAGTCCGTCCGAGTGCTCGACAATTTTGCTCCCCTACTTTCGGCGTTTGTGGCGGGCCCCGCCCTGGGTGCTAGTTTTACGTGTCTACTTTTGCTTCACTTGCAACGCCGTTCTGGCGCTACGTTTCTGCGATACCTGGCCCCCGTGGGCCGGATGGCGCTGACCAACTATTTGTTGCAGTCCGTCGTGGCGGTCACAGTTTTCTATGGGTTTGGGTTCGGGCTCTACGGCCAGGTCGGCATCGCAGCGGCTGCGGGGTTTGGCGTCGTGCTATTCGCAGTGCAAGCAATTTTTAGCGTTACGTGGCTGAGCTTCTTCAAGTTTGGCCCAATGGAGTGGCTGTGGCGGACTCTCAGCTACCGGCAGAATCCGTCAAAGGAGCTTGGGGGTGACTACTCGAACGCAATCAGATAATTGCGTTCGGGCGGGACCTGACCACGAGACTCCAAAGTCAGTGCGGCGTTGCCCCTGGACACCATTTCGTCCAGCCTCTGAGCTCTTAAGGCCATCTTTGAAGACACAAATGACCCTCCACCTTCGCGATCGCCGGGCACACTTCGAGTCGAGGCGATTCGAGATCGACCATTGTTGAAATTTATTTGGACCGAGTCTTGAGCGGCGACAAGGTTGTCTTCGATCTGCACTTTGTCCCGATCAGCTGTGACTACCACGCTTGCCAACCCCCCGACGAAGTCATGGTTTGATATGTGCAAACGAGGCCCAGTAGAACTGGCATCGATGGTGGTCGATACGTGCTGATCTGGTTGGTTGGGTCCCCCCTGGTTTTGGTCTAAGCGTAGCCTGTCTCCGAGGGGAAAGATAATTGTCTTTAGGGGGTCTAACTCTCCGAAGCTATCGAGTTCAAGCACTCTTCGGCCAGACATGCCCTCGCCAAAAGTCCCGTCAGGGTCGTCCCCGTTTACGGTGACAATTTGAGCATAATTGTTGCCGTCCGAGGTGACCTCGACCACGCGGCGGTCGGGTCCGTTAATTTGGGTTATCGTCGAACGGAACTCATTCGTTCGACCATCTAAAGTGGTGGTTCGGATAACCGCTTCTACTCCACCGTCAGGCAACTCCCGCTTTCGCACCCTCGTAGAGCTGACCTCATCTGGGCTCGCACGACTTACGAAGGCATCTACCGCGCTATCTTGACCGTCTCCACCCGATGTAACCCGGCCTAGCTCGACTACGTCCTCCGGTTCGACAACCTGGTAAGCAGCAGTTCTTTCAGTCTCGGACCAGATGTCGCCACTACTGAGAAGTTCGTCCATAGGCAGGAGAGGGAATTTGTTCCAAATGGAAAGATTTCCCGTTTCCCTCAGTCTGCTGTAACTACCATCAGCCCCCCGGCTATACGTCCTTACGTCTAGGTCTGGCTGGTTACCGTCGAACCAGGAGAGGCTGCTCTTACGGACAGTATCGACTATACGGTGGCGACCGTCGCCCCACTTCGAAACTTCCATTTCGCCCTCCCACATCGTCAACCCGGTACGCTCAGACCATGGCGTGGAGGTCGTCGCAGGGCTGTCGTCTGAGTTGGCGGTTTCTAAAGTGTCAGCTGCGTTGGTCTCGGGTCCGCCGCTATCGCTAACCCGGTCGACGGCGTCAAACGTTGGAAAAAGCGACGGGCCGGTGTCCCTAAGGTTCGGAAGTTCGAACCCGGGCCCAGGTGCTGTTCTAAAGCCAGTTTCTAGCGGAGTGACGCCTCGCAACTCTTGCCGGCTCGCAGACTCATGGCCTCCCGTACCAGGCGGCACGACAGAAGCTGTAATAGATCTTTCGTCGGATACGTTACTTTCTGGATTCGCAGCGGCGGGATCGACCGCAGCGAATACGCTCAACGAGGCACCCGACCCCAGAACCAGTGCTGTCTTAAGCTTCCACGACCTGGCGCGTCGTCGGACGTAGCTGGATGCAGCAACCTTTGACGGCGCCAGATTTTGCGCCGAGAGCAGTTCGGTGTCGTTAGACCGTTTAGTCATTTAAAACCCAATACATGATATAGCATGATCGTCTCTAGGCTAAACGGCCCTTGAACCGTCGCAGTAAAAAACCAGTACCGTTATTCGAATGTTCATAAGTAAGCGCAAGATTAGACATTTCCATTGCACGCTGGCAAGCCGCTCCGACTGGTGATCACTCGTTCACGCTGCCTAACACTAATTGCGGCAGCATCTACGAGCGGGTCGGCGCTCCAGAAGTCGTGCCCCCAAGCCTCTGCCGCAAATGCTTCGTCAACTGCCGCATCGATCAGGGGATCCCTAAGCTTTGGAAGCTTCGTCCGCTCATTCGAGCTCGGGCTCAAGACTTGATCGGCCGAGGATCGAACAACCTTGGATTGAATAATCTTGGTGTTGTCCGAGCTTGAGATGTTTTTTTGCATAGCATTATCCGCCTTACACAACAGTTCCTACGAATAGCTGATGTTCCAGCTAGTTCAACCGTGTGCTTGTTGTAGGGTAACCAGTAAGGCGGCTGGTACATCCACTCTTGACAGAGCTAGACAGTTTCCTTACATCTTTTTGCTTTTTCGATGCCATGGGTCACAATACGCCCGGGGGAACTGCGAGTTTTAACTCCGAATCTCAACTACGAGTGTCGGTCTATGGGGCTACGGGGGCCAGCTTCGGCAGGTGGCAGTAATGCAGCAAACCTGCGTGCAGGTACGTCCCGTGGAGAGGGCTTGTGATTTCTCTCACTTCCTCGGCGGGTAGAACCGAGCAGACAAGCGGCGGACAAACAGAATACGACCAATACCATCCCCCGACAGGTGGCGGTTTGCACGAAGTGGACTCGTCCATAAATCGATCGGTGTCGGACACATTGGTGTCAGCGGCTTGATTATAAAGGTCGCCTCTGTCATTACCGGCACCTTGATCGTGGCGATCGACAGAATCGGGGTCGATCTGGTCGACGGCCTCAAACGGTGCCTCATCAGAGTCGAGCACGTCAGAGTCGAGCACGTCAGAGTCGGGGCCTTCGACAACGGGGGGAGACACCTCGGACGTCATCACTGGTTCAACCGGTTCAGGCTTGAGCTCGGTGTCAACTGTAGGTTCGAGACCTGGCTCGACGGTACTTGCAGGCCGAGGCCCAAGCTCTGCACTGCCGGAAGTTCCACTCGGCTCCTTGGCGCCAGCCTGTGTGGCGCTACTCTGGGCGCTACCCGCAACAGCGGGGCCAACTACTACTGCTTCTTTTTCTTGGGTTGACTCTCCGGAGGCGGCGCTCTCTTCGGCAGCGAGTCCCTTCGCTGAGCTCGTCGAGCCTTCCGGTGTCTTCAGCGAGATTGGCTTTCCGTCCGCTTCTCGGGTCACAGTAAACAGGCCTTCGGAGTCGACTACTTCACGTAACGACTGGGTTGACGAACCTGCAGCATCTTCGACGAGGACCCGATTATCGGTCTGGGTCTGACCATTTCCGGAGGCGACCGTCATGGACTCCGTCACGACCTCTTTAAGCTCTAAAGGCTGGTCAAAGCCGGCAACGATTTGTGCCGTTCTAATTGTGCCCTCAACACCACTGCCAGGCTTAGCATTGGCGCTAGGCCGAACGGCGACCTCGGTGACAGTCGACATCGACGAAGCAGACTCAAGTGACGACACCTCAGTCTTCCTGGAAGTTAGTCGAGCCTCGTCTAGCTTTGACTCTGCCTCACTGAAATACTGAGGTCCGCGGTTTTTTATCGACGAGGATTCGCTGCTGGCGTTAACTTGGGTAACTTCCCCGTCGCCTGAATCGGCCCGCTCAAGTGTCGAGCTTTCCGAAGTAGCCTCCAAGATGGTCGATTCCACGCCCTCCGGCGAAGTCACCGTTGCCCGGAGCGAGCCACCTTGCAGTTTTTCGAACGTAACGTTACTACCGTCGTCCAGGTTGACGGCGCGCTCTGCCCCAGAGGTTGGGTAGGTAGTCTCGGTCGGCTCCGAACTCGGGTCGTGCAAGAGAGATGTTCTCACTACGAACTCGTTGACATCGAAGGTGTAGCGAACCTCGACCTCGGTGTCTTCGAACATAAAGTTCGTGTCGACCGTGGTTGCTGTAAGAGAAAGCTTCGGCCCGTCGCTACCTTGCAGAACTTCTGGGTGAATTCTGAACGAGTTCGATCCGAACCAGTCGCTTCCGAGCCAGCCTTTATCTTCCTGGACCAGATTAGACGCAGAAACCGTTCCGTCCTGGTTGGCTGTTTCTGCCTCACTATTGATCGTTGTAGTGAAAAAATTTTCTTTGGTAGTCCTACGGGCGCTCGAGACTTCGCCGTCGGTAGTTGCATCGGTTTCCGTGAACTCGTTGACATCCTCCACCCAGACTCCGGACGTATCAACCTCGGTGCTCATTTTAACTAAACCGCTTGCCTCGGTCTTTTTGTGATGGGTGGTTACTTGCAACCCCGGCCCTGAGGTGTCATCTGTAACTTCTGTAATTTCTACCGAACCACGACCATCGGACTTGGTGTCTCGGGTCCTGGTTTCGTCTCCGTTCGTAGCGGTCTCGTACTTGACAACACTTCCATCCTCAAAGGGGATCGTGAATGACCGCACGTTGTTGTAATCTCCGAAATATATGTCGCCGGAGTGCCGCCCAAGGCTTGCATCATTCGCTGGAGGCGAGGTTGGGCTAGGAACGTTTTCACCGTACGCGGCCTGTTCGTAGCCGTCTGTCATGTCTGCAGGAGCTGCAATCTGGCCGGATGTGGTTGCAATTCGAGGACTATCGGCAACGGGCACCACGACGTAGCCAGGAGCTTCGTCGGAAGAGGGGTGGGGAGACGCCGTGTTTGCTAAGGCTGTTGGTTCGGCTGGCTCTGAAGAGGCGGAGTGCGTTGTGTCCACCCTGTCGTCAAAGCTTTTAAGGTCGGCCTGGCTTGCAGCCCTGCCGACATCGCCACCCTTTGACGCTTCGCCGTCCGATTTGCCACCGTCCTGGTGGTTGTCGCCAGCGTAAAGGGGACCATATGGGTCTGCGGCCGCTGGGTTGATCAAGTTGAGCAGACCCAACGGCGAACCTATCCCAAGCGCCAGGGCCGCCTTTGCTTTCCATGAGAGAGCCCTCCGGGGGCGCCCGAACCCACCTATCAGAATGCCACAGCTTTGGCTGGCGCTCCGTCCTCGCCTCATATTGGTACCAATCCTTAGAAGGAACACCTGCATCCGTTTCGACCGCTGGAGTACATGTGATATCTGGCACGATGGTAGACGATGGATCCGGGAAAGATACGTCGATGCGCAGCATTCCCAATCTTTCTTTAAAATATCTGGCTAGACCACTCGCCCAGAAGAAGGCCCTGGCTCGGTTGTAGAGCTTTACAACTAACGCCAGCGGCTAGCTGTGACGATACGACCCGTAGCCGGAGTGTGAGCGCCAAATACGCGCAGTTTTTTGAGTCTGCGCCGCAGCTCGTTCTGCTTCTCCACGACGAATATCGTCCAATGTGAGATGCCCCGAATTTTTTGATGCCGTCTTCCTGCTAGCAGCGGCACCACCAAAGAATCCATCGCGGCTCGACTCGTCGATACTTTCGGATGATTCTCCAAATAGAAGATCTTCAACTCGAGAAACTTTGTAATCGTCTGCTGGCATTGGCGGCACCCCGACTACCGACGAGTCAGCGGGCGGGGCTCCCGACTCTCGATCGGCAAGGAGCCGAAGTTCTTCGACGAGGTCAGTTGACGACATGCCCACTTGTCTTACAGGCTCAATAATCGACGGAGCCAGATTGATGACAGTCCCACCAGATGCAGCCTCCACAAACAGGGGCGTGCCGAGCGACTCGGGCCGTCCGGCGACAAGTCCACCAGCCAGATGCCGGGTCTGGTTGCCGCTCTGCTTAGATACCGACTTTTTAATAACGCTAATTGCTGCCACTTGAAGCCCTAACAAATCTTTGAGACGAATAAATAACCGTGACAGAAGAACTTACGGTGCAGATAAACCCTGCTCTTAAAAGCTTACTGCAACGACATCCATGGCCACTAGGACGAATTCCCTGCGTGGCCGCAGGCCGCTTGGGTGCAAATCCCTAAGGCAAACCAGAGGCGACCGACGCCCAGCCCCCGGCTTGGCAATTCGGTCAGCGCCCTGGCCGCTCTTCGAGCAGACGAACCGCCGCATTGACGACAGCCGACGCCACCGGGGTGCCGCCCCGCTCGCCGACATTCGAAATCGAACGCAACCCCAGGTTGCTCGACCACAAGGCCGCTTTGGACTCCTTGGCCCCCACAAAACCCACCGGCAGCCCGACGACCGCAGCGGGTTCCACACAACCAGCCTCGTACAGGCGAAGCAATTCGAAGAGGGCTGTTGGGGCATTCCCGACGACAAACACGGCTCCGCGGGGAAACTCAACTGTCGCCAGTTCGATTGCTTTAGCAGAGCGGGTCGAGCCTGGCGGAGCCGCCGGCACCCGATCCAGATAACAGTGCGTCTTGTAACGGGTGATACCTGCCCGAACCATTGAAGCATCGACTACGACCGGGGCGTCGGCTTCAAGGGCTGCGACCAGAGACGCTGGGGCCTCGTCGCCGACCAGCGCCGTCTTGGCGAAGGATTCGTCAGCCGACGCGTGCACCATGCGCTCGATGAAGGTTCGATGAGTTTCGGGACGGTCGCTCAGGTCGATCCGTTCGGCCAAAATTCGGTAGCTTTCTACCTCGATCGGGTGAGGCGTGTTAGTCATTGGCTTAGCAACTCTGTCGCCTCGATGATGGAACCAGCCGGACAAACCTCAATGCACAAACCGCAGGCAATGCATGCGCTATCGACAACAGCAGGCCGCTTCGGGGAGCGCACGAGCGCAGTCGTCGGGCAAGTAAGCAAACAGCTACCGCAGGCAGTGCACGACTGGTCTATTCGGACGGTCGCAAATGCTAAAGACGTCATCGGTTGTAACCGCGTGGAGTCACAAGCTTGCCGTTACGGAGCTGCGTCGTTGACGAGCCGACGACAACAAGCGAAAACATGTCTACGATCGACGGGTCGAACGTTTGCAGCGTCGAAATATGTGTCTGCTCACCCTCACGAGTTGCGTTCTTCACCACAGCGACCGGCGTCGAGCCGGGACGATGTTCAGCCAATATTGCCAGCGAGCGGGTCAGCTGCATCTTTCGCTTTTCGCTACGCGGGTTGTAAAATGCTACCGCCATGTCGGCTTCGGCAACGGCTACGACTCGGCGCTCGATTTGCTCCCACGGGGTTAACAGATCGGACAAGCTAATCAGAGCATGATCGTGGGCCAAGGGTGCACCCAAAATGGCCGCACTCGCCAGGCTGGCTGTAATACCAGCGATGACCTCGACCGGTGGGGAGCCAAAGTCGCTGGCCGCTTCCAGAACCAGCGTGGCCATGGCAAACACGCCGGGGTCCCCCGAACAAACCAATGCCACCTGTTTGCCCGCGGCAGCCATCTTAAGAGCCTTATTGCAACGGTCGACCTCTGCACCGATAGGGCTGCGGACGACGTCGTGGTGCGGCGAACACAAGTCGGAGATTTGGTCAACGTAGTAGCTGTAGCCGATTACCACCTGAGCCGCACGAATCGCCGCAACAGCTTGCGGGGTCCGCATCTCTACCGCTCCCGGGCCTAAACCCACAACCGCTACCGAACCAACCGGACCGGCGCGCCGAGCCACCGCAACCGTAGCGCTCAAAGCTTTATGTTTTTCGATAACTAGCTCAGCCCCGGGGCCCGCTGCCAGAAGCGCTGCAGCTTCGGCCACACTGGCCGTGCCAACTTCAGCCTTCACAACGTCGCTCGGGTTTGGAACAACAACCTCGGCTAGCTCCCCTGCACTGAACGACACCACCGGCAGATCAAGTTCGGTGACCACGGGGTCGTTCGCCCGCCGGTCGATGGTGGCAACTTCGGCCACACTATGCTCGCTCAGGCCGGCCTGGGCCAGCACTCGACGTAGTAAGGTTCCCGCTTGTGAAGCGGGCGCATTCGTCGAGGCGCCGACGCCAACTACGAGCGAAGGAGGATGAAGAACCGCCTGGTTGGGGGTGGCGGGCAGACGTTGGTCGGTCACCACAATTAGCGCTTCGGCCAAAACTTCAGCCTCGGCATTCCACTCGGGCGTCGGCCAATCCAGGGTCGAGAAGAGTAACGGCTTCTCGCCGTCGATCAGCCGCCGAGTAACCGCAGCGACATCGCCAGACACCACAAAGCCGGGCAGCGTATCGAGTGCTGTAATACCGGCGGCATCGGTGGCTGTTGTTATGATCGGTTCGGCCCCGAGCGTCGCTGCGACCTCCACGGCCAAGTCATTTGCGCCGCGGTGACCACCACAGACAGGCACCACAAAGCGGGCCGCCTCGTCTACTGCGAGAACAATAGGGTCCGATGTCTTACTGCCGAGCAACGGCCCCACAACTCTGACGGCAACTCCAACCGCACAGAACAAAACAAAGCCATCGACGCGCTCCCACTCGCGTCTGACGGCTTCTGCAACCCGACAATGATGATGCTCGTAGGCCAGCCGTGCTGCATTTGCTTTACCCCGCTCGGTTATTGAAACGCTCAAAAAGTTTGGGGCCGTTCGGCCGTTGCGCATCATTTGGAACCCCAGACCACAAACACTGGATTGTCAGCAGCTAATCGCAGGTGTTTGTTTGGACCGATCTCAACCGCCTGGTTGACCGACAGCTGCACCATATTGCCCAACAGCTCCGCCGCCTCAACAGCCGCGCCAAGTGTTACAAAGGTAGCAACAACAACACCCGCCGGTTGCAGATGCGCCAACGCTCCTTTGAGAACCGCTGTGCCGCCCCCGCCCACGAAGATTCGGTCCGGTGCAGCCAACCCGGCGAAGCAACCGGGCGCAACACCTTCGACGGTCGTGACCGCCGCACGGGTTGCGTTACGCCGAATTCGACTGCAGTCTTCAGCATTTTGCTCGATTGCGAACGCTCGCAGCCCAGGAGCGAGACGCGTCGCCTCTATAGCAACGCTGCCACTTCCTGCGCCGACGTCCCATAGTGTGGCTGCGCCCTTGAGTTCAAGTTTGCTCAAAACAACGGCGCGCACCTCGGGCTTCGTTATTAGCGACTGACGGTGCCCGAAGCTTGAGATCGGGCGGCCCCAGGCGAGTACTGCCTCAGGGTTAACGGGTTGAGAGTCGGTGGCCAAAATGAGCACCGATAGCGGATCGAACTTGCCCGTAGCCAAGCCAGCGAGGTCAGTTCGAGTAATCGATTCGTCGGGTTCACCTAGACGACTGCAAACCCAGGCGTGGCTATGCGGCGACCCCGCCTCGACGAGAGCTCGGCCAACGGCTTCAGGTGGCGACACTGCGGAAACTAAGACGGCCACTTTAGGAGCGGCGATGATCGAAGGTATTGCCCGTTTGAGAGTGCGTCCATGGCACGACACGACGGCGGCATCGTCCCAACACATGCGGGCGGAGGCAAATGCTAACGCAACCGATGACGGCGCCGGAAAGATTTGGACCGCCTGACCGAAGCGTCCGACGAGAAGGCGCTCGATCCCGAAGAAACCGGGGTCGCCGCTCGCCAGCATCGTCACTCGCTGGCTTGCAGCGCGCCGCTGTTCGATCACATCTATCACTTCGTCTAGCGGGCCAAAGAGGGGGAGCTCTTCGGCCGACGACGTTGGGCCGAAGGTTTTCGACACGGCCATGAGGTGCCGGCCGGAACCCACCAGCACGTCCGCTTCTCGGATGGCCTGCTCTGCGGCTGCGCCAAACCAGGCGCCGCCGTGCAGTCCGACGATCGATACCAAAGCTCTCGGCGCCGACGGTTCAACCACGACACACTTCGCTCTCACCGGCGAAGTCGACCATTACCACCGACACTTCCGGCGACGCCTCGACCGCAGTCGATCGCTTCGTGGCGGGTCCGACGTGACTGGCGCAGTTGACGGCGGCTCGACGGCACAGCAGACGCAGCGGCTCGACGTTATTGTCTGCGATACAGCGCTCGGCAAAGTGACGGGCCGTATTTGTTTCGGTAGCCGCAGCCACGAGCTCAGCGCTCGCTTTAGCCTCGACGGCAACTGCGCGGAGCAGTTCGGTGTCGACCTTCGAACGATGAAAGTGTGTCATCATCACCCCCGCAGCCAACTTTGCAATCTTGCCGGCCATTCCAACAAAAAACAGCCGAGGTATTCGGTGAGACCAGGCTCGGCGCAAGGCGATTCCACCAAAGTCACCAACTTCGACGAAACAGACCTGCGCGTAGTGAGGCCAGTGTCGCTGAGCCCAGTCGTCGGAGCGAGACCCGGTGCAAAGGACGACCTGACGTTGGCCTTGAGCTGCGGCTACGTCTATTTGTTGCACAACGCTGGCACGGTAGCTCGCAGTAGAAAATGGTTTGACGATTCCCGTGGTGCCGAGGATAGAAATTCCGGCGACGATTCCAAGCCTTTTATTAGATGTCTTCAACGCCATCACGTCGCCGCCCGGAACCGATATTGTGCACACCACCGGGCGTTCGGTCACCTCGGCTATCGCCTCTCTAATCATGCGAGCTGGTACAGGGTTGATGGCCGGACCTCCGACCGGCAAGCCCAGACCAGGCTTGGTAACGGTTCCGACACCGGCGCCGCCGCGCAGCGTTGCCGATTCGGTTACCTCGCCGACCTCGGCCCATTCAACCGCCGCCGTGATATGAGCTCCGTCGGTGCAGTCGGGGTCGTCTCCGGCATCTTTGATGACCGCAACCACGTCGGGCTGCTCTAATACGACCGTTTTGAAGTCAACCCTTCTTCCACCGGGCAGCGCTACGTCGACCGTGGTCGGGGCGGAGCCGGTCAATAGCCCTATGGTCGCAGCTTTTGCTGCTGCGCTAGCACAGGTGCCAGTGGTCCAGCCTGTTCGGAGGCCCCTGGCGCTGGCGACCTCGGAGCTCAACTCTGGTTCCGACGTAGCCACAGGAGTTCCTAGCCTTCAACCCTGCTGGCCGGCAACCGGAGTCGCCCCCGGAGTGACACGGTTACTGGAGCGTCCGCCGGTCGAACCCTCGCTAGAGCGAAGCCGGTAGGCGGTGCTGAAGTCCGGGTCGTAAAGATGACTTCGGGCCTCGACTGGTTCGGCGTCTAGAACATCGCCGACCAGAACTAGCAGCGTCATCGAGGCTTCGGTCGAACGGACCGCGCCAGCTAGCTCACCCACGGTTGTTCGCACGATCTGCTGGTCGGGCCAACTAGCGCGAACTACCACAACCGCAGGCGTGTCCGGGGTGTAGCCGGAGCCTTCGCCAAGAAGGTCAGATTGTAGCTGATCAGGTTTGGCGCCCGACAACAGAACAGCCATGGTCGAGCCGTGTGAAGCAAATGCTTTAACGTCCTCGCTGGGTCGCATAGAGGCATTAGTTCGACCCGCCAGACGGGTGATAGTAACCGCCTGGCCACGTTTAGGAATGGTTAGCTCGCGCCCAATTGCAGCCGCAGCCGCAGAGATTGAGGTAACCCCGGGCACGATCTCAAATGCACGGTTTGTCGCCTTGCACCAGTCAACCTGCTCTTGGATGGCCCCGTAAATACTTGGATCACCGGAGTGGAGCCTGACGATGATCGCTTCGGGGTTATTGGCGTAGACGTCGATTACATCTTCGAGAGTCATGGTGGCCGAGTCGTGAATGGCTGCCTCGGTATCGCAATGCTCGAGTAGTTCACCAGGTACGAGCGACGACGCCCAAATCACAATCTCGGCTTGGCTGAGCCGCCGGGCACCTCGCAGGGTTATTAGGTCCACGGCCCCCGGCCCCGCCCCGACAAATGAGATCACGAAGCTGCGGCCTTGTTCGTCTCAGCTTGATGTGGGCTCGGCCCCGCTCCGTCCGGGGCTGGCGCAATCACACAACTCAAGTAACTGGCCGGGCGGTTGCGCGCATGTTTGACTGACCCGACCTGCTCGCCCGCCATTCCTAGCAACTCGCCGAGGACGGCTCCGTCGAGGCGACCGGCCGCCTCCAGATGATCGGCCACCAAACCAATCCGACCGCCACCTTTATAAAAAATGACGGTACGTTCGGGGTTCGCCAACTCGGCATCGATGACATTGGCAGGAGCGCTGGCCGGCAACACGACCATCGTCTGCTGCTCATCGGTGAGCATCACGTCGCCTCCACTTGCTAAGGCTTGGAACGCCATTATCCCAGGCACGGTCTGCGTCGCGGTGGTGGGCCGCAACGCCATGACGCCGTCGAACACTGAAGAGACCGTGGAGTACATGTTCGGATCACCCAGGGTGATGAACGCAACTTCGTCGCCCGCCTCGAGATACCCGGCGATCTGTTTTGTTACCTGCTTCAAAGCGTTAGAGCGCGCCTCGTGGTCTGGCTGCATCACAAACTTCATTCGCTCCACGACTATATCGGGGGCTGCTTTGCGCAAGATAGCTTCGGCACGACCGATAGCGTCGAGAGCGGTACAGGGCGCTACGACACGATCGGCGCGCCGCAAAGCCCCGAGCGCACCCACGGTTATCATCGACGTAGGCCCAGGCCCAACACCAACCCCAACAAGACGTCCCGGCGCCGGCGCCTCTGGGGCAACCGAATCGTGTTTGGCACTTGCCGACGTTTCAGAGCGCCCCGTTTGCTCCAAAAGATACGACTCAATTGCGCTGCGAATAACGTGTGCTCCAGACTGATTGGTTGCCGCCGCGTGAGATTGTAAGCGACGTTTCAGCGCTTCGGGCAGATACACCGATGTCTTTTGCACCCTGACCAGACTAGCCCCGCTATGGCTTATGTGATGCCCTCCCGCCGGGAGATTTACCACAGGAAGTTGGCTCGATCACTGCTGAAATTTTATGGTGATCGAGTAGGGGTAGCCTAAGGCAGGCCTGTTAGGAGCCGGACGGAGACCATGGCATACCGAGTTGCTACATTTTATATGTTCACACCGTTACCCGACGTCGAGATCTGGCGTCGCGAACTTCGCCGACTGTGCCACGAAAGAGCTATCAAGGGCACGATCCTGCTAGCGGCTGAGGGCCTGAATGCCACGATCTCGGGCACCGTCGACAACGTGGACGCGGTGCTGAGCTATTTGCAAACCGACAAACGCTTTGCCGACATGAAAATTAGATGGTCCGAATACGAACGGCGACCCTTTCAAAGAATGAAGGTTCGACTCAAGAACGAGATCGTAACCATGGGCGATCCGACCGTCGACCCAGCCTCAATAGTCGGCCAATACGTTGCGCCGACCGAATGGAACAAACTTTTAGAAGATCCACACGTCACCGTAGTCGACACTCGAAACGAATTCGAAGTTGCTATCGGCACCTTCGACAGTGCCGTCAACCCAAAAACCCGCTCATTCCGTGATTTCAAAACATTTGTAGGCCAGAACTTGTCGCCCGCCCAGAACCCGCAGATTGCCCTGTTCTGTACCGGTGGCATTCGCTGCGAGAAAGCCACCTCATTTTTACTCAACCGCGGATTCTCGACTGTCTATCATCTCGATGGGGGAATTCTAAACTATCTGGCCGAAGTTGAAGAGGCCGAGAGCCGCTGGCAGGGTGAATGTTTTGTATTCGACGAACGGGTGACCTTGACTCACGACGGACGACCTGGCAGCTTCAAAAATTGTCAAGATTGTGGTCGGTCAATAGCCGAAAATGAGCCGGCTTCGCGCAGCTTCAACTCGGGAATCTGCTGCGAAACGTGTCTGTCAACTGCTACTACGCAAAGCGGCGGTCACAAGTAGCCAACCAACAAAGGGCGGTCTCGCAAATCGGAAACAGACTTCCGTTTAGATACACAAGGACCATGTCGCCTCAATCGCTAGCTCTTCCACCAGAACTCCACCGCTACATCGTCGCAAACGGAATGCACGAACCCGAGGTGCTAGCAGCCCTACGGGTTGAGACGGCTCGGCACCCTCAAAGTCGCATGCAATTAGCCCCGGAACAGGGCCAATTGATGGCACTAGTTCTGCAACTTATCGACGCTCGACGGACCTTAGACATCGGCACGTTTACCGGCTACAGCGCATTAAGTGCGGCCCTGGCTATGCCCGACGAGGGCCGGGTAATCAGCTGCGACCTCAACGCTGACGACACCGACATCGCTCAAAAGTTCTGGCGCTCGGCAAACGTGGGCCACAAGATTGATCTTAAGCTGGCCCCGGCACTGGAGACGCTCGACGCCCTCATCGACGCTGGTGGACAGGCTACATTCGACTTTGCGTTCATCGACGCCGACAAGTCAAACTACCGGAATTACTTCGAGCGATGTTTTGAGCTAGTTCGAACTGGTGGTTTGATCGCAGTGGACAACACACTTTGGTCCGGCCGAGTTGTCGAAGCGGAACCCGAACTGACCTCAACGAGGAAGATGCAGGAGTTCAACAAGTTCGTCCACGACCATCAAAGCGTTGACATAGTACTGCTTCCCTTGGGCGATGGTTTGACTCTCGCTCGAAAGAGGTAGAGCGCTGCGGTGCTAGCCCGAAAGTGAGGGCGGCGGTTTGTTTACATCTTCGGTTTTGAGCCGAATTGGACCAAACTTCTCTGGGTGAATTCCCTCGACACCATCGTAAAAGGTGCGAACCAAATCCATATCTTTGATCGTGTTACCCGTAGGCACAAAGCCGGGAACAATTCCCAACTCTTTGCGGCGCGTATCGATGACCCCAAACACAACCGGAACTTCGGCCTTCTGCGCAATCCGGTAAAATCCGGACTTCCAGTACGTCACCTTTTTGCGGGTTGCCTCTGGGGTCACCACCACGGCCATAGGTTCGCCTGATGCAAAAGCGGTGACCATCTGCGACACAACTGCACCGGGCGAACTCCGATCTATGGGAATGCCGCCCATCCGCTTAAATAACCAGCGAACCGGGGTAGGAAACATTTCCTTCTTTCCCATCCAACGCGCCGGCACCTCGAGCGACCATGCGGCCAAGATGAAGAAGATGAAATCCCAGTTGCTCGTGTGCGGTGCCGCAATAATGACCGACCGCATTTCGGGGCTTTTGTCGCCCAGTAACTTCCAGCCAAATAGACGCAGTATTGATTTTGCAAAACGGCTACGCATGCCGAACATCATAACGCCCGAACGCCAATCGCTTGCCTCGCCATCCCCCAAACTCCACGCCGAGCAAAATTCGGTTAACCTAGCAAAGTAGCTATGACACGACCGTCGCTCGGCCAGCCGGCCCCGGAAATAGACCTTCCCTCAACTGAAGGCCGCTGGCGCCTCAGCGCATTCAGGGGCCGCACCGTCGTCCTGATCTTCCACCGTCACCTCCATTGACTGCCGTGTGCAGAACATGCGATAGCCGTGAGCTCTCGCCGCGCCGAGTTCGCACCAGAGACCGAAATACTGCTCATCACTTTTACCGATCAAGAGAATCTACGCAAATATCTCCAGTCAAATGAAATCAACTTTCCAATTTCGACAGACACAAGCCGCAACGTCTACCGGTCATTTGGTTTGGAACGTGGCCGGGCGTGGCGAGTGTACGGTCCGAAAGCGATATATCGATACTGGCAAATCATGCGAAAAAACGGATTTCGACGACTCAAACAGACCAGCGAAGACACGCTTCAGCTCGGGGGCGACTTCGTGATCGACCCCGCAGGCAACCTCAGTTGGGGGTTTTGGGGCCAAGGACCCGACGACCGGCCGACGGTTGATGACCTACTTCGAGCAGCGCAAACTGCCTTCGAGTCCTCCCTTTAGAAAACATAACTTCGTGCCGATATTGAGAGGATGAGTGGACTTACGGAAACAGCAATTTCAAATGTTCCACCGGCTCGTCTCGGTGCGCTTCTGCGGCAGAGACGGGAAGCCCTTGGTTTGACGCTCGTAGAACTCGCTAGCCGTTCGAGCAGCGGCCTGTCCGGCGACGACCTACGACTTGCAGAACTTGGGACCCAAGAATTAGACGACACCCTTCTCGCCCAACTTACAGATCTGTATTCTTGCGACTCGGGACCCGTTCTTCCAGTTCGCTACAAACTAATTGTCGACCTCGACCGAGGCACCATCGCCACGGGCAGCTCCTCAACATCGTTGCCCCGTACGTCTCCCCGTGAAATTTTGGAGCGATACCTAGCATTTGTCTACCTGATGCGCGACATCACGCCGGGCGTAGACGTTTACCTCCGAAAAGACGACATTGCTGTCCTCGCAGACGCTCTCGGTATGCCAGCAGCCACCATCGAATTTCGTCTTCGTTCGATGATGGGGTCGCGCTCGGTCGAAAAACGAACGAAGAGCTTACGGAAGAAACTGTCCGTTTCTGCAGTCGGTCTGCTCGTCGGCTTTACAAGCGTCGGAGCCCTGATTCTGGCTCCGACTGCTGCAAAGGCGGGCCCAGCAACAAGCGACGGGGCCGCAGCTGTGACTCAGGAGGTCAGCAGCACCACCGAACAAAACGAGATTCGCGTGCCCGGAGTTTCGGTCGATACGACGCTACACGACGAAACTGGAGCTGGACCGACAATTGTGGCGCAACACGACCACCAAACCGAGACGGTGACCGACAGCACACCAAACACCGAACCTCCTCAAGCCGCCGAGAGCACCACGCCTAACGACAACGAAGAACTCGTCGCCGGGCCTACAGCTGAAGTTGAGCGCCCGGCCGCCAGCGTGGACGGCCGCAGCGCTGAGGCCGAGGCTTTGATTAGCTACAACTGGCGCTCTCAAATGCCCGGCTGGCAAATAAAGTACGAACCAGGGAAGGATAATTACAGAGGGCTGACCAACCGGATCGATAAAACGATCACGATCTATGTCCGTCCCGGCGATTCGGCGGCCCAGACCGCTGAAATTTTGGCCCACGAACTCGGACATGCGCTCGACCTCGAACACATGAACGACGCCCAACGACTGCAGTGGCTCGAGGTCCGCGGCATGCCTCAGGTCTGGTGGGCCGGTAACGGAAGCTCCGACTTTGCTGTCGGCCAGGGGGACTATGCCGAAGCCGTCGCAGCAATCCTCGTCGGCTCAAGCAGCCACTCGGAGCACGGTGGCTTCAGCAACGAACAGCTCCAACTAGCGCGCAGCTTCCTTCCCTAACCAACCGTTGCGACACGTCTCCACAAATCGGGCGGCTGGCTCGGGGTGGTCGCCCAAGTGCTGGTGAAAAAATGTTGCCAACAACGTGGCCGAGGCGAAGCCCTCTTCATGTTCGCTGAATCGCGAACTCAAAGTCATCGCTTGGCCCGGCGGGTCAACCTCAGAGTAGTGAAACTCATGACCTCGCAGACGGGTTCCGGCCGCCGCCAGTGGGTTGCTTTCGCTAACTAGGGCATTTCGATACCCCAACGTTAGCCGCTCTCCGAGCTTGGCTCTCGCAGCGATACTGCCGACCATTGGCTGTCCATCTACAAAAGAACAAAGCCATAAAAGGCCGCCGCACTCCACCCATGTCACCAAACCAGCGGAGACTCGCTTAGACACATCGGCCAGCAGTCTCGAATTCGACGCCAAAACCGATGCAAAAACTTCTGGGAAGCCGCCGCCGACCACGAGGCCGTCGACTCCAGAAGGAAGCTGCTCTTCCACTAAAGGATCAAAAAGAACCAGCTCAGCTCCAGCCGCTTCGAGCGCCTCCAAGTTGTCTAAGTAGCTAAAAGTGAAAGCTGCACCGCCAGCGACCGCAATTCTTACCGCCCGGTCCGAATCGCCCGGAGCGACCATTCGGACCGGGCGGTGAGTCTGCTGCGGTGCTGACTTCGCGATTTCGGCGATGGCCGCCAGGTCGCAATGCCTTGCGACCGCAGCAGCGAGGATGTCGATTGACGCTGTCACCGCAGCGGCATCTTCTGCGACGGGTACCAGGCCCAGATGGCGGTCCCGCCATTTAAAGCTGTCATCTCTCGGCAGGCAACCAAGTGTTTTAATATCGATTGCGGCCAAAGCCTCAGTCAACAAAATTCTGTGCCGGTCACTAGCGATACGGTTCAATATCACACCCGCAATGTTGACAGAGCTCCGGTGGTCGCGAAAGCCGCGTACCAGCGCAGCTACCGACCCGCTCATAGCCGAGCCATCCACCACAAGCAGCACCGGACACTCGAGAGATTCTGCGACGTCGGCGGTAGATGAGGGTGATCCGTCGACGGCGCCGTCGAACAGACCCATCACGCCTTCGATAACAAATAACTGAGCCTTTTCTGCAGCCCTGGCGGCGAGCGGGCCGACACTAGCCACACCCGAAATCCATGGATCGAGGTTGCGTCCCGGGCGTCGGCAGGCGAGCTGGTGGTAGCCGGGGTCGATATAGTCGGGGCCTACTTTGGCTGGAGCCACCGTAAACCCCTTGGCGCGTATCGCTGCCATCAACCCTGTTGCGACTGTGGTCTTGCCTACTCCCGAGTGGGTGCCTGCGATTACAACACGGTTTCGTAGCTGATTCATCAGGCGGGGCTCATCATGCTGCGCTCAGCGCCGGGTACTTGTCACTGGGTATTGGCCGTCGAACGTTCAGTACTCGATACCTTTAATAGCCTTTATGCCCTGATCGTACGCATGTTTGACTTTGACCATCTCAGTGACCGTGTCGGCGATCTCGATAAGTTCTGGTGGAGCGTCGCGACCGGTGACCACGACGTTGGTCTTGGCGTGCCGGTTCTGTAAACCAGCTACGACCTCGGACACCTCAACCCAACCGTACTTGACCGCATAGGTTAGCTCGTCCAAAATCAGCAGGTTATAGTCGCCGCTTACCAGTTTGTCCGCAGCCACCGACCAGGCGTGTTGGCCTTTGGCCACCGTCTCGTCCATGTCGGTCGATTCCCAAGTAAAACCATCTCCCAGTACCTGCCATTCAATGTCGAGGTGATCAGCCAGTTTTCGCTCGCCGACCTTCCACCTACCCCCTTTGACAAATTGGACCACCGCAACATTCCAGCCTCGCGCCCAGCCTCGGCTCATCACCCCGAACGCAGCCGACGACTTTCCTTTACCGTCGCCTGTATTTAGCAGAAGTACCGATTTGCGAGTCACACAGAAGTCTGCCTTAGGCGCTACAAACTTCAAACGGGCAACTGCCTGGCTAGTCGCCGGCTCAGCCGTTGGAACTGTTTGCAACCGAGCCCTGCCTTCCTTCGAACCTTAGGCCTGCTGCGGCGAAACCTACCGGTACCTTGCTTATCTGCCCGCAAGCTGTACTACACTTCCAAAAAGCCTTGATCTGGGGAATACGGTTTAACTCCGTAGCTGTCCCGCAACTGTGAATCATGTTGTCGGCTTTGCTGGCAAGATGCAGCCAGATTACCAGCGAGGTGACCACGCCACCAGGATGGAGACCACGATGACAAGCCCTACTACCGGCCAGCTTCGAGACACGACCCTGGAGCCAATTCGGGTTCCGATCGAAGCTTGGATCGCAGCGTTTTTTGCCGTAGCTATCGGTTATCTACTTCTTTCGGAGAACGGCTTTCTGCTGACCGAGAATTGGGAGATGGCACACGAGTTCTTCCATGACGGCCGCCACGCATTTGGAGTTCCCTGCCACTAGCGGTTGGTTGAAAAACTGAAATGCTGACATATCTCTGCGTCAGCTCGGAGTAGAAGGCGAAAGTTGTTGTACAACAATCCGGTATCAATCATTACGCGCGCAGCACTAGCCGGAACTGCGGCAGGCCTCGTGGCGGCTCTCTTTTTCTTAACCGTGTCAAGAACAACTCTCGACGAAGCGGTCGACTTCGAGACCCAAAGCTCCGAAACAACTGAAAATGGTCAAACGAACGAAACCGCTGAGGAATCGGCCGACGTTTCTCTTTCACGCAATACCCAGGCCGTGGGCGCGGTCGTCGCCATGTTGATGTACGGGTCTCTCGTGGGTGTGGTCTTCGGCACCATTTTTGTAGCTGTTCGCCACCGTCTCGTCGCCGCAACCGATTTTGGTAGGGCCCTACAGCTTGCCATCATTGGGTTCGTCGCAACGGTTGTTTTACCCGCAGTCAAGTATCCGGCAAATCCTCCTGGCATTGGCAACCCTGACAACGTCAATCAACGCACCGTGATATTTCTGACACTTATCGGCGCAGCGCTCGCCGCTGCGAGTGGCCTCGTAGCCCTCTATCCGTGGCTCAAAACTCGTCTGATTCATGCTTCAGCAAACACGCTGACAGCGCTGCTGGTGTTGACAGTTTCGGTGGTACTCCTGGTCGCATGGCCAAGTGACACCAGCGTCGTTCCCGACACGTTTCCAGCTGACCTACTGTGGCGTTTCCGACTGCAGTCGTTTGCGACGCAAACAATCACTTGGGGCGGGCTCGGCCTCTTCACGGGTTGGCTTCTCAGTTTAAGTCCTCGCAGCGGCAAGATACTCGACCTCAATGACGCTGACCCAGACGACGCTGCGTCTGGTGACCTTACGGTCTCCGTCGACAAACTTAGTAAATAGCTTGCCGCAAGAGCCAGCTCAAACCGACGTCACCGGGTCGCTGATGGTCTGCGGAACAACTTCCAATGCCGGAAAGACGACCTTAGTCGCAGGCTTGTGCCGACTGCTCGCCCGTCGCGGCGTGCGGGTTGCACCATTTAAAGCGCAAAATATGGCGCTCAATTCGGCGGTCACGAAAGACGGTCACGAAATTGGCCGAGCCCAATATCTGCAGGCGCAGGCCGCCGGACTAGACGCATCCGTCGAAATGAACCCGGTGCTACTTAAGCCGACTGGCGAACGTAGCAGCCAGGTGATTGTCATGGGCGAAGCGATTGGCGAGATGTCGGCGGCCGAATACTACAACTACAAACCGGAGCTCTTCGGCATCGTCACTGAGGCGCTCGCCAACCTTCGAAATAACTATGACGTCGTGCTACTCGAAGGCGCGGGCAGTCCCGCCGAACTCAATTTGTTGCCGCACGACATTGTCAACCTGCGACTTGCAAAGGCCGCTGGCTGTAAAGCAGTGCTCGTCGGCGACATCGACCCTGGTGGAGTTTTCGCTGCCCTCTACGGGACGGTCAAAATATTGCCAGCTGATCTGGCACCGCTAGTTCAGGGCTTCATCATCAACAAACTGAGCGGCGATCCGGCATTATTGTCGGACGGTACCGAACAACTGGAAGCGCTTTGCGACATTGGCACCTTGGGCGTGGTGCCGATGTTGCCAGACTTCGAACTAGACGCAGAAGACTCGCTCAACCTTATTTCTTCGCCTGCCCAAACTCGTGCCGACGACGTTGGCGCCAACATGATCGATGTTGCAGTAATTCAGTTTCCTCGGCTTTCAAACTTCACCGACTTTGACCCACTCCGAGCTGAACCCGGCATTTCGCTCCGATTTGTCCGCCGCACCGAGGAACTTGGCAGACCCGACCTTGTTGTTCTGCCTGGCACCAAGGCCACGGTTGCGGACCTTGCATGGCTTCGGAGTTCGGGCCTGAGCGATTCGATTACGAATCTGCACGACGGCAACACGGAGAGTCCCATCAGTATTCTGGGCATCTGCGGCGGCTACCAAATGTTAGGCCACAAGATAGACGACTCCGTCGAAAGCGGATCTGGCACTGTGGCGGGCCTGAGCCTGCTCGACTGCACCACAACGTTTTCCGCAAGGAAAACTTTGGCCCAAGTCGAAGCGACAGCATTTGGGGCGCAACTATCCGGTTACCAAATTCATCACGGTCAGGTCCGACATGATGCCTCTAACTCTTTGAACGACAACGCAAGCCAAGAGTGGGTGAGGTTGGCGACCGGCGAAACCGAAGGCATTCGCTTCGGCAACGTGTTTGGCACGACCATCCACGGACTTTTCGAGTCTGACGAATTCCGGCGGCGTTTCCTAAGCCATGTCGCAGCCACCAGCGCAAACACCTCTACCCCTGCAACCCGGCAACCAAACTCGCAGCCTTCGGTTGTCGAGCTCGCCGCATCGCCGAGTGAGCTGGCAGTCGCAGAACTACCACTCGCAGAACTCCCATTTGCAGAACTCCCATTTGCAGAACTCCCATTTGCAGAACTACGCAACAGCCAGCTCGACCGGCTAGCCGACCAGCTCGAGTCATCGCTTGACCTGCCCGAAATTGTCCGCTTGATAAACCTGTCCACATAAGCGCAAGGCCACATTCCTATGATTCTTCTAATTAGTAATGCCGATACCGAACTGCTCGCCGCACGCGCCGCCGTTGACGACCTTCCAGACTCTTTCCAGCCAGTCCGCTGGTCTAACCCGGAACGGCTCGATACTGCCCCTGACGTGTCGGGCGTCAGCCTGGTCATCGTGCGTCTGCTCGGCGGCGTCAACGCCTGGGAACAAGGTCTAAACCAGCTAATCTCCAACTGCGTCGAAAATAACGTACCGGTCGTGGCCGTCGGAGGCGAAGCAACCCCCGACGCCGAATTGGCTGCGCTCTCCACTGCCTCAGCTGGCATCGTTTCGGAAGCACACCGTTATTTAGTTGCGGGCGGTCCGACCAATATCGCCCAAATGCTAAGGTTCCTCTCGGACACGGTGCTACTAACCGGCCATGGTTTCGAAGCCCCAGTTGAATTACCTCGGGTAGGTATCTGGACAGGCGCAGGCATCGAAGCCGAAGGGGTCGAACGTCAAGCTAATCGCCCGCTTGTAGCGGTCCTTTTTTATAGAGCGCACCTTGTGGCCGGAAACACCACGTATGTCGAAGCTCTGTGCGCCGCCATCGAAACCGCCGGTGCAGACGCAATTGCAATCTACACCTATTCGCTACGCGCCGGAGAGGACGGCGAAGTTCCGGCGCTGAACATCTGCAAACAGCACAGCGTCGACGCCATTATCACCTCAATATTCGCAGCTGGCAGTTCCGGAGGCAATAACGGCGACCAGTGGGAAGTGCCAAAGTTGGCCGAGCTTGACGTCGCCGTGTTCCAGGCGCCTTCGTCATCACGTTGTCGTTCAGAATGGCTGGCCGACGACGCTGGCCTCTCGCCCGTGGACATTGGGATGGGCGTTGCGATCTGTGAGTTCGACGGCCGCATCATCGCACCCAGCTATGCCTTCAAAGAAACGATCGAGTCTTCCAATAACGGAGACCTTGTTGCCACACGAGTCGACCCCGAACGCACCGCTAGGGTCGCCGGGCTCGCTGTTCGTCACGCCCGGCTTCGCTACCTGACACCGTCAGAAAAAAAGATTGCGATCGTACTATCGGCCTATCCAACTAAACGCAGCCGTCTCGGTAACGCTGTCGGCCTCGACACTCCTGCATCAGCTATCGAACTGCTGCACGACCTGGCCGACACAGGCTACGAGGTAGAGCGCATCCCCAAAGACGGCGACACCCTCATGGCTGAACTCGCCGACACGTTGACCTACGATCTGCCGACCCTGTCACAAACGCAGATAGACCAAGCGGCGGGTGGGCTCGACGTTCAAGACTATTGCGACTGGTTCAAACAAGTCGACGACGCTGCTGGTGCCGAAGTAGAGCGTCTCTGGGGTCCCGCCCCAGGCGACGTCTACAATCACAACAACAAACTGGTATTCCCCGGCATCGACTTGGGTGGTGTGTTGGTGACTATCCAGCCGCCACGAGGTTTCGGGCCCGATCCGATCGGTACGTATCATGCGCCCGATATGCCACCTCCCCACCACTATTTGGCTTTTTACCGGTGGCTTGCGTCAACTAGGGCCGACGGCGGTTGGGGGGCTGACGCTGTTGTACATCTTGGCAAACATGGCACGCTCGAATGGCTGCCCGGTAAAGCAAATGCGTTGTCTGCTCAGTGCTTCCCCGATGTAGGGCTAGATGACTTGCCTTTCATCTACCCGTTTGTGGTTAACGACCCTGGCGAGGGCACGCAAGCAAAGCGCCGCACCCACGCAACAATTATCGACCACCTGCCGCCACCGCTCACCCGCGCCGACACCTACGATGACGTAGCCCGACTCGAACAACTTCTGGACGGCTACGCCCAAGCCGAAGCAATGGACCCAGCTAAGCTTCCCGCGATCCGAACCCAGGTGTGGGACTTACTCGTCGCAGCCGAAATTCATCGAGACCTCGACCTAGGCGATGACGCTCCTGAAGGTGAAGCATTCGACGACATGGTCTTACATGTGGACGGCTATATCTGCGCCTTAAAAGACGCCCAAATTCGCGGCGGCTTACACTTACTCGGCGTCGCACCTGAAGGCGACCAACTCGTCGAGACCGTCCTAGCTTTAACTCGGCTACCTCAGGGTGCTGTCCCCTCGCTACGCGCAACCGTCGCCGCGACACTCGGCTTAGCCGCCACCACAGAACTGCGCACCGAAGTCGACCTAATCGAACAAACTTGCCGCGACCAGGTTGAAGAGTTGGCCGCCAGCTCGTGGGACCCGGCGGCGACCAGCGACCCAACCCTGCGTTGGGTCGCCAGCACCTTAGTCCCAAATCTGCGTGCCACAAGTGACGAAGTTAGTAATCTACGGCGTTGCTTAGACGGGCGCTTTGTTCCCGCGGGGCCGAGTGGTTCACCAAGTCGGGGCGGGGCACACGTGCTACCAACTGGACGAAACTTCTATTCGGTCGACCCAAAAGCAATCCCGTCGCGACTGGCTTGGGACGTAGGCAACCAGCTCGCCACCAAACTAGTTCGCAAACATGTCGAAGAAGAAGGTTCAGCGCCTAAGACTGTTGGCCTCGTGCTGTGGGGTACCGCTGCGATGCGGACCACGGGCGATGACGCCGCCGAAGCGTTGGCCCTGCTTGGAGTGCGTCCCATCTGGAACGACGAGAATCAGCGTGTGGTAGGGCTCGAGGTTATTCCTCTGTCGGAGTTGGGCCGGCCACGGGTCGACGTCACACTGCGAATTTCTGGCTTCTTCCGCGACGCTTTCCCACACGTGATCGACCTGTTAGACGACGCCGTCAGGCTCGTGGCCGAGCTCGACGAAGCCGCCGACGATAACCCGCTGTGCGGAGACTCCGGGACTGACGCCCGAATTTTCGGGCCGCCGCCGGGCGGCTACGGATCCGGCATTTTGCCGGTGCTCGAATCGAAGAATTGGCGCACCGACGCAGACTTGGCCGAGGTCTACCTTGCGTGGTCGGGCTTTTCGTATCGGCGCGGCAGCCACGGCGACCCCGACCCCGACGCCATGCGCCGACGATTTAGCGCCATCGATGTCGCCGTAAAGAACCAAGACAACCGCGAGCACGACATCTTCGACTCTGATGACTATCTACAAGACCACGGCGGCATGATCGCGGCGGTACGAGCATTAAAAGGCGAAGCCCCGAAGGCCTGGTTCGGCGACACCGCAGATCCCGCCAACCCAAAGGTGCGTACCCTCTCCGAGGAAGCGGCTCGAGTCGTGCGCAGCCGTGTCTTAAACCCGAAGTGGATTGACGCAATGAAGGCCCACGGCTACAAGGGCGCTTTTGAACTGGCTGCAACCGTCGACTACCTCTTTGGTTACGATGCTACGGCGCAAGTCGTCGAAGACTGGATGTATGAACGGGTCACCGCCGCGTATGTTGAAGACAAACAAACCCGAAAATTTTTCGAAAGCTCCAACCCCTGGGCGCTACGATCAATAGCTGAGCGTTTGCTCGAAGCCAATCAGCGTGGCATGTGGAGCGCCTCGGATGAGGCACTGAAAACACTCTCCAGCGCCATTCTTGAAGCGGAAGGCTGGGAAGAGACTCGATGAGTACCCCGAAGTTCGAAGTTGTAAGCACAGAGATGCTGGGTACGGGCCAGGCTGACATTAGGAACGTCCAAGAAACGAGCGCATTTCCATTCGGCGAAGTGGTGGGCCTACACGACGCAAAACTTGCCCTGATGTTGGGCACGATGGATCCGGCGATCGGCGGTGTGTTATTACGAGGCGAGAAAGGCTCGGCTAAAACTACCTTAGCTCGCGGGCTCGCCTCGTTACTTGGCAAAGATACGCCCTTTGTTAACTTACCCCTCGGCGCAACCGAGGCTGCCATCGTCGGCAGTATCGACCTGGCGGCCGCCTTGACCGATAACAGCGTGTCGCTTTCGCCAGGCCTGCTGGCCAAAGCGAACCAGGGCGTCTTATACGTCGACGAAGTCAACCTCTTGGCCGATCACCTCGTAGACACGCTGCTGGACGTGGCGGTGTCCGGCACAAACCGGGTCGAACGAGACGGCATATCACACACCCACCCGGCTCGGTTTTTCCTGGTCGGGTCGATGAACCCTGAGGAGGGTGAACTTCGCCCACAGTTTCTCGACCGCTTTGGCTTGTGCGTCGATGTTTCGGCGAGTCGTGTCGTCGAAGATCGGGTAGAGGCAATTTCTCGCCGTTTGTCGTTTGACGGCCGAGACGTAGAAGTTGGGCCCCGTTCCCCGGCGGGGGAAGCAGACGATGAGTCCTCACGTCAACGGTTGCGAACTGCCGTCCCAGCGACGATAACAACCGAGTTGCTCCGCCTCTGCAGTGAGCTGGCTGTTGCATTTGACGTGGAGGGTTTGCGGGCTGATCTGGTTCTTGCACGAACAGCGGCCGCCTATGCAGGATTTGAAGGACGGTCTACGGCCACCAGTGCCGATTTGCGACGTATCGCCCCACTCGTTCTGGTTCATCGCGGCCGTACAGGACTATTCGATTCAGCTACACGCCCGGCCGCTCAAGTCGAGCAGATGGTGGATGAAGTTTTGTCTTCAGCCCAACCCTCCGTCACACAAACAAACCAAGCGGAGGGTGCGACAGCTTCTGGCGAAGAGGCAGGCGAACAACCGGGCGCGCCGACCGGCGACGCCCAGCAACAACAAAATAATGGTCAAGCGACAGAAGTAGAACCTACCGACCGAGGGTCTTTGCCAGACGAGTCTGCGGGGGGGGCGCCAATAGATGACGACTCTAGCGAGAACCACTCCCATAATGGTGAATCGTTCGTCGACGCTTCGCAGCCGAACGAAACCGAGTCGGACTGGTTGAACCTGGATCCCCCCGACGCAACTACCGACATCACCAAAAGCGGTTCGGGCGAGTCTGGCACTCAAACACTCGTTGCAGCTGGAGAAGGGTTCACAGATACCGCCGAGCTCCGTTTGCCCCCGATCCCCCCGAAGCAGAATCGGGCGGCTGCCCCAGCGACGCACAGCAACTTTGCGGTACGGGGTCGTAATCTACGAGACCTGCCGTTTGATCCGACCAGTACCGCTCCAGTCGCTGTCACCGGGACGGTCAAGAATTTACTGACTCGGCGCCAACAAGACCCTTCTGCGAAGCTTATAAAAAATGATATTGAGGAGGAACAGCGGGAGTTCGTCCGACCACGGTTGTTTATTTTTGTAGTCGATACTTCTGGTTCTATGGGCGCCGACCAGCGCAGCGATGCGGCAGTTGGGGCTATCCGTTCACTGCTGACCGATGCGTACCAGAAGCGCAGCCATGTTGCGATGATGACATTTTCGTCGGGTAATGTCGAAACCATACTTTCGCCTACTCGAAGTGTCGAGGTTGCAAACCTGCGGCTTCGAAACATCAAAACCGGCGGTTCCACCCCTCTGAAGCTCGCTATCGATAGAGCAAGGTCGATGGCTCAAGACCGCAGATATGCCGACCGCGACAGCTCAATCGTGCTGCTCACCGATGGTCGGGCGACGGGTGAACCTGACGCCAGCGAGAAGTCGCTGGAGGCAGCTCGTGCCGTTGCGGCGGCGGGCATTCCTGGCATTGTTTTAGACTGCGAAAGTTCGATGCCACGGCTAGGGCTAGCTAAACAGCTAGCAGACGAGATGCATGCCGATTATGTCTTGCTGAGGACGGTATCTTCCGAGTCGGTATCGGCTGCGTTAAGCTCAGCTATTCACGGCTCTAAGGGGATGACTCCATGATCGTCGACCGCTGGCACGGTATTGCTATAAAGCAGAAAACTGTTGAGCAAACAAAACCTCCGGCTCACGCTCGATCAGGCCCGGAAACTGCGGTCGACGGGCTGCTGCTTGTGGGTCACGGCTCTCGCTGCCTCATAAGCGCCCAACAGATGTATCAAATACGCGACCACACGCAGGACCTCATGTCCGACATTATGGTCGAAGTTGGCTTCCTGGAGATGACGGACCCCCCAGCCGGGATTGTTCTCGATCAAATGGTTGAACGAGGCTGTCGGCGGATCGTGATATTGCCGCTGATGCTGTTGGCGGCAAGTCATTCTAAAAGTGATGTGCCCGCAATCGTTTTGCGTGGACGCGAACGTCATCCCCAAGTCGAGCTTCACTTTGGCTCGCCTCTTGGGGTTAGTCCAGAGCTTATCGAAATTGGAGCAGCGAATATCACCGAATCGGGTGCTGGCGAACTGCCGCTGCTTGTCATTGCGCGCGGCACCTCAGAACCAGACGCTAACGGCGACGCAGTGAAGGCATCCCGCCTTCTAGCCGAGTGGGTTGACAGCGACTTTCTTTTTAACGGCTTCACCGGCATGACGTGGCCCCGAGTACCGGAGGCGTTGCGTACCGTCCAAAAGTTGGGGCAACCGAAGGTGGCCGTATTCTTTTGGTTTTTGTGTAACGGCAAACTTATCGAGCGGGCACGTGACGAAATAGCCGAGTTTACTTCCGAGAGTGGCGTCGAAGTCGTCGATGCTGGCTACTTCGGCCCCGATGCTCGCTTGGCGATTCTCCTGAAGCGTCGCTACGACGAAGCGTTGCAGGACGTGCCGACTATCAATTGCGATACCTGTACCTATCGGGCGCCCTTCCCCGGATACGAAGAAAAGGTGGGTCAGGCCGTTGGTGTTGGCCATTCTCATTTGGCAGCTTCACATGCGGCGGACGGGCATACACACGGCTCGGACTCGCACGACCATAGCCCTAGCAGTTAGCCGCAGCTTGGCGAAAAGTGGTAGGCCGGAGGTCGATCAACGTCGCAAGGTAGCAACGTCGATGAGTGAGGAGGAAACAACCTCCGACCCTACCAAGCCGATGAAAGGGTGATTGATCATCGGTGCTATCTGCATCGTCAAGAGGCCGATTTTACTTAAGGATAAGGGTTGGAATTTTTCCCCCCGGCCGAAACGATGCAGGTATATGATCCTTCAAGTTTTTCTTGGCGAAAATCTGTTACCTCTTCTTGTGCTCGCAATCGGGGGTGCCATGGTGGCCGGACCAGCCATAGCCATTCTCAAGCCCCGAACCGAGACGCGCGACGGCGAACTAAAACGTGCACCTCTTCCAAGGTCGCTGGTGCAAATAGCTGTCGGCGCAATCGCGTCTCTTTGGGCAATCGGCTCTTTGTTGAGCTGAGTCGGCTGGCTTTTAAGCCCCCGGGGTACAGGCCTGCCTGTAGCTTCGCTTCATTCGTTGCTGTTTAAGATTTTCAGCGACTTAGACGAAGATATACCGAGAGAGAATAATCTTTGGGTCGAGGGGAACGTTGATGGGCAAAAGTAAAACCCGGACAGAGAGGTCACCGGTTGTTGAGCCGCCAACCTCACTTGAGTATTCGACTCTGCAAGTTCCCGGCTCGCAGGACGACGTGGAAGAACGTCCGAAGCCGATGGTCGAGCGGCGAGCTGATCCTCAGGACGCCGAAGCTGTTGGCGACGACCATAGTCCACCTGCAACCAACCCCGACGCCGACGAAGGCCCCGTCGAATCCGAAGTTGTACCTGACCGCCGAGCTGAAGATAGCGCTTCGCCTGAGGAGCAAAGTATTCCACAAGCCCAACCATCAGCCACCGAGGCAGAGCCGGAGATTCAAAAACCTGTCAAGTCGGTGAAGATTGGCTCCAGTAGCAAGGGGTTGTTGTCGCTGCTATTCCGCAGTTTGCTATTTGCGGCAGTTGCTTTCACTCTTTTAGGACTTGTGCAAACTCGACAGCAGACAAACCCTAGTTCAGGGCCAGAGGAAACGCCGACAGTAGCGACCTTATCGCCCTCGGGGCCGGACGCCTCTTCGGTCGATGCTCCCCCGCCCGCTGTTCTCGTTCAGCCTTCGGAATAACCACACTTTAGCTAAAAACTTTCGGGAGCCGGGGGCATAGCGGTGGGAGGCATTCCCGGCGGCGCTGAACTCGTTGGCTGGTCGGGGCCGCCAGCTGGCATCCGCGCCATGTTTTCAAAACGCGTGTACTGGCCGCGAAAGGCCAGTCTGACCTTTCCTGTGGGTCCGTTTCGGTGCTTTCCTATTATGACTTCGGCAACACCTTTGTGTGGCGACTGTTCATCGTAAATTTCGTCTCTATAAAGAAAGAGCACGACGTCGGCGTCCTGTTCGAGAGAGCCCGATTCTCGCAAATCGGAAAGCATCGGACGTTTATCGACGCGTTGTTCTAGAGCGCGATTTAGCTGCGCTAATGCGACGACGGGGGCGTCGAGCTCTCTGGCCAAAATTTTGAGGTTTCTACTAATTTCTGAAACTTCGACTTGGCGGCTTTCGGCGTTGCTACGCCCGGTCATAAGTTGGATGTAGTCGACTACCACAAGACCTAGGTCTCCGACTCGACTCTTAAGACGACGAGCTTTGGCCCGTATCTCCATAACCGACGTATGGGGGTTATCGTCGATATAGATGGGGGCTTCGCCCAATTTACCGACCGCTTGAGAGATCTTGGCCCAATCGGAGTCCTGTAAGCGGCCCGTTTTCATTCGGCTTGCATCTACTAGGGCTTGCGAGCAAAGAATTCGCTGCGAGAGCTCGATCTGGCTCATTTCTAACGAAAAAACTAGGACAGGCCTGTTGTCGGTAAGCGCTGCGTTTGCCGCCATTCCTAGCGCAAACGCCGTCTTGCCCATCGCTGGGCGCGCTCCCACAACATAGAGGGCTCCGGGTTGCAGGCCTGCCAGGTTATCGTCGAGGTCGACGAAGCCGGTGCTCACGCCCGTTATGGCGTCGCCTCGGTCGTAGAGAGCTTCGAGGCGATCTAACGTGGCCGTTAGGAGCTCTTTGATGGGGGCGGTGGTGTTGGTCACTCGCCGCTGGGCCACTTCGAACATGCGGGCTTCAGCGTCGTCGACAGCTTTAACTACATCTTCGGGTACGCCGTAAGCCATTTCGGCTATGTCGTTACTTACCAGAACTAAACGACGGAGCAGGGCACGTTCTTCGACTATTTTGGCGTAGTGCCCGGCATTTCCAATCGCCGGGGTGGAGGCTTGGAAGTCCAGCAGAACAGCTGGCCCACCGATATCGTCTAACAGATTGGAACGTTCGAGTTCTTCGGAGACGGTTACGGCATCTACGGGCTGGCCAGTTGCGTATAGCCCGGCGATGGCCTCGTAAATATGACCATGGGCCGGCTTGTAAAAGTCGTCAACCCTGACCGATTCAACAACTTCTGCAATAGCTTCTCGGCTCAGCAGCATCGCGCCCAGAACCGACTCTTCTGCTCGCAGGTTATGGGGCGGGACCCGGGTTAGTGGAAGTCCTTCACTCATACTCGAATTCTTACCCGTCCCGCTTGTGAATAGCTATACCAATAACGTTGTGAATTAGTTGTGTAAAACCCTACGGACTTGTGGGAAACTTGGGGAGAAAGCCAACAGACCGTAGTGGCGAAGCCCGACGCCCTCGCGTCTAGCTAGTATCCACGGGCGCCTTACTGGTTCTCAGATACGATCTTGGTACTGCCACAGCGTGCTGAGTGACACTGCCTTGTATATCCACAAGCGACTTATTGCTTGTGGATATACTCAGCTTCCGACTACATCGACGGTAAGTGGGAACGAAACATCAGCGTGAGGTTCGACCATGACAGAGAGCGAGCCCGTTGTACGAATTGCTTCATCAAGGCTAATCGACTTCCGATCTAGCTCGATACCGGTCTGCTCGTTAACGGCGTCGGCAATATCAGCGGATGAAACCGAGCCGAACAGTTTGCCTTCGCCGCTTGCGCGAGCCGGTATTGTGATCGTCTTCGACACGAGTACTTTGGCAAGCTCTTCAGCTGATTCACGCTCTTTGGTATTTCGGAATTGCCAGGCCCGCCTCATTGCGTCAGCTTGGGCTTCTACCCCCTCAGTAGCTTGCTGGGCTTGCCCCTTTGGAATCAGCGAGTTCCGTGCGTAACCGTCGGCAACTTCGACGATGTCGCCGCGACTGCCAAGACCTGACACTTTTTGGTGAAGTACAACTTTCATTTAAGCCTCCACCGACTCAGTCTTAGCTTCAGAAGTACTAGCTGGCTCTGTTGTTGGCGTCTCGAGACCGGTGTCCGGTGCAGACACCTCGCTCGAGGTTTCGGTCTTACTCTCAGAATTTGACTTCGAGTCTCTTTGATCTGAGCGAGAATCGCCCCCACGACGATCGTCACGATTACGACCGCCGCCGCGACCTCGTGTTGTTACCCTGCTCGCATATGGTAAAAGGCCCATCTCACGGGCGTTTTTAATTGCTCGAGCGATCACGCGTTGTTGTTGCGTATCATTTCCGGTAACCCGGCGGGTTCGAATCTTGGCTCGGTCAGACATGAACTTGCCGAGTAAGTCGGTGTCCTTATAGTCGACGTATAAAATTTTGTCCGACGAAAGTGGACTGATCTTCTTTTTTGTCTTGCGACCGTTGTCGCTCGAACTGGTTTTCATTCCTTTATTGCGGCCTCTAGGCATTAAAAGGGCTCCTCATCTGCGTTGTAGGCTGGTGCCGCTGCTGATTGTTGCGGCCCGTCGCCTCGGTTTGGCCCGCCTGTACCGGCAGCCCGTTCATTCCTTTGTACGTCTGCTGTGGCCCACTTAAGGCTTATGGCGACATCGTCAGCGACGACCTCCACTTTGGAGCGCTTGTCGCCTTCTTGATTTTCCCACGATCGTTGGTCGAGTCGACCGGTGACGGTGATCCGAGTTCCTTTAGCAACTGTTTCAGCGGTGTTCTCGGCCAACTGCGCCCAGCAGGTGATGTCGAAGAAGGAAACTTTTTCTTCCCACTCTTGTGTTTGACGATTCTGCCAACGACGATTTACCGCCAAGCCAAAATTTGCTACCGCCTGGCCCGAAGGCGTGAAACGAAGTTCAGGTTCTCTAGTTGCGTTACCGGTGACGGTAACGGTGTTGTCCATAGCCATATAGGTCTCCTATGCTGACGCGTTCGCGAGCCCACGACGATGAGCTTCGTCAACCGGCAGGCGAAGAAATTTATGGCGAATTACGTTATCCGCTATTCGCAACGTGCGATCTACTTCAGTCAAAGCGTTCGGGACCAGAAATTCAAGAACGACATAGAAGCCTTCGTTGGCTTTTTTCATCTCATAAGCGAAACTTTTGACGCCCCACTTGTCGACTTTTTCTAGTGTGCCACCGGCGTCTTGTGCAATAGCTTCGAGTTTATTAACGGTCGTCTGAATGTCTGACTCTTCAGTTTCGGCCTTAAATATTACCATGAGCTCGTAAGCTCTCATACGGATTCCTCCCTCTGGACCCATCGCTGGGGCTCCCGACGTTCGGGAGCAGGGTACTTGCTACAGCTGGTGATACTAACAGCGTCGCGCTCTGCTGATGCACCAGGCTATCCATCATTTTCACATAGTAACGACTGCCGGTGACAGCGAAACTGGAGACCAAGTCTCTCTTGTGGCCGGTTTAATTCAAATCTACCGGTGGTCGAACGTTTTCCGGAAGGTCGTCTCGAGGGTCGACCACCTTTACCGGTTCTGGCTCTGGCACGGGCACGGGCACGGGCACGGGCTCCGGGACGACCGTGGTTTGTGGCACATCTTCCTCGGGCTGAGGTTTAGGCGTTTCGTCGCCGTTGCGGTTGCCCGGACTAAAGGGACTATTGGGGTTGTTGGCGTTTGTAGGGCTGTTGGGGTTGCCGAAAAAGTAAGGACTATTGGGGTTGTTTGGATTGTTTCGGTCGTTCAGATCTTGTGCGTTAAATGGTATGCAGTTGATCCACGCAGGTCCCTTTTTGCCACCCTTAGTCGGGTCTTCAATTTCCGGCCTACCTGAGTCGTAACAAGGAATTCGTGACTTCTGGATTCGGTTTTTGAGTTCTTTATTTAGAACTTCACCCCGGTAGTCCCGGCTGACCGGCCAGTCGTCGCCGCCACACTCAGGGGCATCGGCTAGGTAGCTGGTCATGTATTGTGACCACATCGACGCTGGTAAGTCTCCGCCACCAATGTCTTCACCTCGTGCATTACTCAGCGGCGTGTTGTCATCGTTTCCGACCCAGACCGCAGTAGTGGCATCACAAGTAAAACCTACAAACCAACCATCTTTGTTGTCCTGTGTTGTCCCCGTCTTACCCGCAACTTTTCGGCCGTCTACTCGGGCCCGTTTGCCCGTGCCATGTCCTGAGGTAACTACACCTTCCAGAGAAGCATTTACATTGCGGGCGGTTTCGGGGCGGATGGCTTGAGAGCCTCGACGCACGGGACGTTCTTTACTTTCGTAGGAGCGTCCATCACGGTCGCTGCAGTCGGTGGCGGGGTCCTCTGGGTCCGGGTACCAACAGAGCACTTCACCTTCAGCGTTCTCGATACGTTCGATCAAGGCTGGTCTTAGCATTTCGCCTTCACGCTCGAATGTCGAATATGAACCAGCCATGTCGAGGGGAGCGACATTCTCGGTGCCTAAGACTACGGCGTTGAAAGGTCTTAGTTCGGACCGAACGCCCATCCTTTGGGCGGTGTCAACAATTTTCTGCGGCGTGACCTCTAGCGCCATTTGGGCATAAACATAGTTGGAGGATCGTTCCATTCCTTCAACAGCATCGAGGTATGGTTTCTTTCCCGAACGCCGACCGCCGGGTTTCCAGTCTTTCCCATCGTTGGCGCCCTTCAGAACAAGTGTCTGTGGCGTATCGAACAATGACTTTGCCGAGTCGCCTCTCTCCACAAGTTCAGCTAACGCAAAAGGCTTAAAGGTCGAGCCCGGTTGGCGGCCGTTGCCGTTCTCGAGACCGTTAGTGGCTAAGTTAAACCTATTTTCCTCAAAGTCGGTGCCGCCGACCATTGCAACCACCCGGCCCTGAGCGTCAACGGTCACAATTGAAGACCGAAATTCCGGGTTGTCCGGCTGCGGGTTTGCTGTCACCGTTTCGAAGGCCATTCGCTGCTTCTCTAAGTCGAGTGTTGTGTACACCCGGAACCCACCCGTATACGATTGATTGTTCGGATAAATGCGTTCGAGTTCGATGCGAACAGCTTCCAGAAAATATTTCGAGCCAACATCTTCACCTTTTACGTTACCTAAATTTTCCGCAGGCTCGTACGGCTTCAAGTTTGCGACGACGTCTTCCTGTCGGGCTGCCGCAATTTCTGAGGGTTCAGCAAATTCGTTGCGTTCCATGATGTTGATGACCGCAGCAACGCGAATACGCGTTCTCTCCGGATTGACCAGTGGATCACGGCCCGGTGAGCGGATCTGACTTGCCAAAAGTGCAGCTTCCGATATTGTCAGCTCATCGATACCTTTGTCGAAGTAGGTGCGAGACGCAGCCTGAACACCATAGGCCTGACGCCCGTAGTAGATCTGGTTTAGATACCGCTCAAGAATTTCTTCTTTTGCAGCTCTCTTATTGTCTCGACCTACGCCTTTTTTCTTCTGGGTAATTTCTTTCTCCAGCTGGATCGAGAGGGCAGCCTCTTCAGCTTTCCGAAAAATGGTCTTTTTATTTCCGACGATTGAGAGCTTGACAAGCTGCTGCGTGATGGTCGAACCACCTTGAATATTGCCACCTGTTGCCGTCTGATATACGGCCCGCGTCAAACCTTTCGGGTCAATGCCGCTGTGCTTAAAGAAACTCGCATCTTCAGCCGCCAAGGTCGTGTTTATTATCGTGCCAGGAAGGTTCTCGTATTCGACTATCTCACGAATCTCTTCTAACGAAAGCTGTGCTGCCGATCGTTCGTCGTCACAGCCGCCAACGTCACTGATTTCAGCGGTGCAAATCAATGATGTCTGAGCTAAGAGTTGCTGAAATGGGTCATCGGTAACCTCAGTTTGATTAAACGCGTACAAACCGGCGCCCACAACTAAAAGGCCCGTCAAGCCAATCGCAAAGACAAAGCGGCGGAAGCGCCAAAAAGGATTTCGGCGACGATTTCTTTTGGGTGATGGCCCAGAAACTGGACCGAACGTTCGGAGAAGAAAAGACATGAATCCTCGAGACCTACTGGTGCATCTACAACAAACTACCCGGAATTACGGCGACTCGCAGGAAACGGTGAACGACTCCTGCAAATGATTCCACCAGCATCGTCGACAAACTTCGATGCTGTAACACGTCGCCGAAAGTCCCCGATGAGCCAACTGAGCAAAATCGGATTCCGACGCTACCACGCGACCGGAGGCGGGTAAGCCCGGGCCGAATGCAAAGGTGACTTCGACCAAATTTGTTTCTTGACATATTGGACAAAGCTCCGTTTTCGGACGAGAACAGTGTTGGGCAACCCTCTGTAATTCGGCGGTGGCATCACATACGTCCTCGACAAGATGACGTCCGTCGTGAAATGCTTCAACTGCCCGGTGGCGCGTTAACCGGTAGCTCACAACTCCCGAAGAACGGGCTGCGGTGTTGATTGTCCTCATCACCTCTCCAGTGTAACGTGAATTCGAGGAGTCGAATAGCCAAAGCGGCTCACTGCGCTTAGGCAAATGTAGGTGAATCGGCTAAATGCTGCAGTCCTGGCAGAGTCCGGGCACTCCCGCTTGTCGAGGTGGTAAAAGCTTCCGGCAAGGTCGCCAAGGCGTCTTTGTTGCCTCAGCTAAGGACTAGCCCGCGGCTATTCGTCGTTCCATGCGGCCAGAAGTTCCCGGGCCATCGGAGGCGAAATTTGGCCGCGACGGGTCCATTGCTCACACAAGTAAGCGTCGGCGCGACCCACCACCGGCCCTGCTGCAACATTCAGCGCTTGCATAATGTCGTGTCCCGACAAGGGGGGCTCGTATTCTAAAGCTCCGCCGACTGGCACTAGCTCAGCCATTTGGCCAAAAAACGAGCCGTCATAGTGGCAGTCCGGCAAGACATGGTGAATGTTTTCAGCCAGCTGCCGAAGACCGGCTAGGAGTCCCTCAGCATCTCGAACTCGACATCCGGAGCCCTCAGACACGCCCTCGACACAAATCTTCGTTTCCGCTAAAAACCTCCGGACATCGACCGCTGTGGCATTTAATGCCATGGCTTCTCCAACCCAGTCAAGTAGCTGGGTAGTTTGGCGTCGAACCTCGACTGAGTATCGTAGATCAACCAAAGCCCGTAAAACCACCTTGCGACCTGCACTTTTGTTTAGTTCGTGTAGGAGGCCAGCCCGCCGAACCAGCGCTGTACCGGGGCTGGCGGCTAAAGCCAGCGAGCGAGCGAGCGAAACCGTTTCCAGTTTCGCCAACGCTGGCACGATTTCGCTCGACAAGCCGACGGCTTCGAAGAACTTGAAGCCTGAGCTCGGCTCAGCAACCTCGAACAACTTGTCGAGTTCGGCACTGATTCGTTCTGCCGAAACTACCGCTAATCGGCCCTTTAGCTGCGACGCAGCTGCGCTAAGTTCAGGCGCTGGAACCAAACTGAATCGGGGCAGAAATCGCGCTGCTCGCAGGATCCGAAGCGGGTCGTCGGAGAAAGACTCGACGGCATCGAGGGGCGTAACAAGCAACCGACGTCGCAGATGTTCGACACCGTTGTACGGGTCGATGAAGGCGCCGTCCGGCAACGAGATCGCCATTGCGTTGATCGTAAAATCCCGCCGGGACAGATCGACCTCAAGCGAGTCACCGAAGGAAACCTTAGGTTTTCGGGTGGCGGGGTCGTAATCCTCGGTCCGGTGCGTGGTAATCTCAACCGACAGCCCGCCAACTCGAGCCCCAATCGTGCCAAACCGTTCCCCTTGGGTCCACAGCGCGCTGGCGTTACCTTCGAGGACCATCTTGACAAAACCTGGGCGCGCATCTGTGGTCAGGTCTATGTCTTGTGAAACAAGGTCCTGACCAGCCACCATGTCGCGGACGATGCCGCCGACTAAATACAGTCGATAGCCGGCTTCCGAAAAGCTCTCTGCGATAGGCCCTAGTTGCAGAATCAACGGTTGTGCTGCGACCGAGAAGTCCATGGTGTTGCCCCATTACCTGAGCGGATCCAATTCTTGGTAGATGTGCAGGCTTCGCTGCGTCGCCGACATGAAGCAGGGTAGTCTAGGAATCTGTTGAATCACTTATTGTCTCGGCAGAACAAAGGTAAACAAGCGCCTTTTTTGACGCGCCGACTCAACCGAAGGCTGAAAGTTACCTCATGGCAGGACGACAGAAGCGTCGTACTCATTACACCAACTCCGAGCCTGAGTCCTCTACGAGCCGAAGCTCTTGTCGAGTCTGTTCAGTCCCTCTACGATCAGGGTGTCACTCGATGTATGACCCCCGCTATTGCCGTAGCCGACGCCGAACCTTTTTTCAAAGCTGGCTTCACGCTCCGAGAGCGACTCCATTTGCTCGCCTTAAATATAAATCCGGCATCAAACTTTGAGCAGCACGCTCCAGATGCCGAGCTGACCATTCGATCCGCCCGCCGGCGACACGAATCGCAAGTGTTGGCGTTGGACAACGTAGCCTTCGACGAGTTTTGGTCGTTTAACGGCCCGGCATTAAGAGGGGCCTTAAAAGCCACTCCCAACAGCCGGTATCGAGTTGCAGTAAACGGCAAAATCATTGTTGGTTATGCAGTTACCGGCCAGGCGAGCAAGCGGGGCTACCTTCAGAGGCTCGCCGTAGATCCTTCGCTGCAAGGTCAACAAATTGGAACTTCGCTCATTTACGATGCGCTGCGCTGGCTGCAACAGCGCGGTGCCCTTAAAGCCTTTGTGAACACTCAAGAGTCGAATACTCGTGCGTTTGCCTTGTATAGGCATCTCGGGTTTGAGCAACAACGTGACGGCTTACTGGTTCTGAGCTGGGAGAGCCCGGCATGAAGGAGACGCAGCTTACTACCCAAACCATTTGGGCCATAATATGTTGCTGCATACTGCTGGCTATATATATGCCGCCGGAGGCAGCCGCACAAAGTACTCCAACCACACAAGCCGAAGGCGAAGGACCGGTTTCATTCGTCTCGCAGTCGTCTTTTGTCGAGTCTGAGGGGAGCTTCGCAGCCACTTTTAATATTGCAGAGCCCGACTTGTTGCCGCCTACCGCTGAAGTCGATGTCACCATATTTAGCGTTCTCGACGATATCTCGGACCTCGCCAGCGAACCTCAAAAACTTCTCAACCGATTATCGCCGCAGTCGGTCGAGAGTTTGCGTAACAGAAATGGCGAAGTCGAAATAGCGTTCGAGGTTCGAAACTCGAGTAGTGGCAGCGAAGCGGACGTCCTACTACCGGGCCCTGGGGTTTACCCTCTGGTGGTCGACTTTCGTGTCCAGAGCGAAATTGTCCAGTCGATTCGCACAAACCTCATCCGACTACCCAAAACTTCGGGCGAGCCAAACCTCGCCGGGTCGGCGACAGACTCGCACCGACTCTCGCTAGTTCTCGACGTGGGCGTTCATGGGGTAACCCTTCAGAAAGCAAACCGTTTTTTGGTCCAGGCAAAAGAGAAACCCCTCACCGTTGTCATCGACGAGTCAACCCTAACTGAGCTGGAATTGGGCGGAGTTGAGGCCGACATGTTTCTACGTCGCTCCGAGGAGATCTCACTTGTTCTATCTCTCGGCGAAACGGCGGATAGTTCGGCTCTCGCTTCGGTCGGACTCGGCGACCTCTATCAGCAACGTCTTAGCCGCCTACGCCAACGCGCCGGCGGGCTCAGACTGGAACCCAAACCCACCATAACAACAACGGTCAACCCGATAACCGCTGAAGGAGCTGCGGTGCTGCAGTCAGCCGGTCTGCGCACCGTCTTGAACATCCGTGATAGCTTCGGAGGCTCGGATGGTTACGGGAGTCTCGAGGGCGACAGTACTAGACTTCAACTCATAAGCAACCGGGTATCTTCGCCTAGGGACGTCGACAGCTCAGCGACCTGGGCTAATCGATACCTCGCACGACTATTCATAGACCAGCGAACCCAGCGTGAGCCGCTGCCGACGTTATTGGTTTTGGATGAAACAACACCGGCTACTTTTGAAGCTGCCGACCTCGCTTTGTTACTCGAAAGCGCCGAGTCAATATTTGAGTTCAACACGATTGAATCGATATCCGAGCCTCTTAGGGCAATCAACCCAGCAACCGCACCAGCTAGCGACCTAACCGACCTCGAGCCAGCCATTCGCTCCGCCGTTTCACAAATCGATTCGTTCGAAACGTCTTACATTAACGGAAGCACCTCGCCAGCTGACTATCAAGACTCCCTCATCGCTGCCATCGGTGACTCCATCTCTGCGGCCCAGCGTGAGCTTCGCATCCAAAGCCTGAATGAAGAGATTAGTCGAGCTGTCCAAACTATTGGCTTACCTTCCGGGCAAGCGGTTACCGTCGCTGCCCGCTCTGTTCCCGTTCCATTGGCGATCGAAAATAGCTCTCAGGGCTCTCGAAAGTTTTTGCTACGGTCCGACAGTGACAAGGTTCAGATCGCCCAAGACGAGCGGGTGTTAACGGTGCCACCTGGCAATTCATCTATCGATCTGGACGTAGAAGTTCGATCGCTAGGTGTTTCGCCGGTGCAAGTTTCCCTGTTCACCCCCGACGGAAAAAATCGGCTTGCGAGTACTCGATTTGAGGTCAGGTCGACGGCTATCCCGGGTCTCGGACTTTTGCTGTGCTTGCTCGGAACGAGTCTCTTGGCTTTTTGGTGGTACGTCCATGCGAAACGACGTCGGAACAAAAGAGCCACAGGACAGGTGGCGGGGCTCGCTGTCGGCCAGTTAGATGAACTTCAGTTCAAGCAAGGAACCTCTGGGCTTCCCAGCAAATCGGCGCCATCGACTCAACCGCCCAGACCAACCAATGAACTCCCAAGTAGAAATCTAACGTGAGCGAGCCTTCGACGCCGACCGGCGCCCCCCTCGTCGCTAGCGCTGGTTTGGTTTTGGCTGGACGTTACAAACTCGAAGAACCGATTGCATCTGGCGGCATGGCGCAGGTATGGCGGGGGTACGACGAAATTTTAGATCGTAAAGTTGCGATTAAAATTCTGCATGCTCATCTAGCTGCCGATGATAAAGACTTCGTAACCCGCTTCCGCCGCGAAGCAGTTGCGGCTGCTCGACTGTCACACAAGTCGATTGTTGCCATCTACGACACGATTAGCGCAAATCAATTTGAAGCAATCGTGATGGAGTTAATTGAGGGCAAAACATTACGCACAGTTCTCAACGAGCAACCGACTTTACCCGCTCCCGAAATTGCGAGAATCGGCATTCACATCTGCGAGGCCCTCGGAGAGGCCCACCGATATGGCATTATTCATCGCGACATAAAACCAGCCAATATTATTCTCGGCTCGGACCGTGTCATGGTTACCGACTTTGGCATAGCTAAGGCAGGCGACGATATTGACCTGACCGCCACCGGAACTTTGCTTGGAACCGCAAAGTATCTTGCGCCAGAACAGGTCCTCGGCGAGAAAATTGATCCACGTTCCGACCTTTACTCACTCGGAATCGTGCTTTACGAAGCAGCCACCGGCACGGTGCCATTTCTGGCCGACACCGATGCCGCGACCGCTCTGAAACGTCTCCATCGTGACCCCCCACGGGCTCGCTCAATAAACTCTGAAGTGCCGGGCGGACTCGAACGGGTACTCGATCGCTCCTTAACGCGGAACGCAGATGATCGCTTTCGTCGCGCCACCGAATTCAAGGCAGCCCTACAACGGTTACTCGACGGCGACGACCACACCGATCACGGCAGCGGCGAAAATACCGCCGAATACGACCCTTTCACGACGATACAGCCCACCCTGTCGAAGCGCCGTAGCGCATTTCCGACCAGGGAACCGCCCCGACCAAAAAAAAACCTTCAAAGGCGTCGAAGAAGCCGACCCGGTAGCACGGCTGCTAAAAAGTCGTCCTCGTCGCAACAATCGGAAGCTGGTCAAGGTCCGACATATCGCTCGGCCAAAGCGGATCCGACTGGCAGGCGACGTCGGTTTCGCTCCAGTAGCCACACGAACAAAAAAATAACGACGCCGCTCCATACCAAATCCGAAATAACCGAAGTCGCTCGCTCTTGGTCGATTCCTGCTATCGCCGCGCTGGCGATCGTTACCGGCATAGTCCTGGCGATCGGGCTGCTCAATCGAGCGGGAGAAAACCCGAGCGGCTCAGCCAGCACGGCGGCTGAAAGTGTTGAGCTTTTGTCGGTCCAAGACTTCGACCCATCAGGAGACAACCAAGAGCGCTCCGATTTAAAGGCGAACGCAATCGACGACGACCCAACAAGTGCTTGGCAGACCGAAGAATACACCCGCCCCAACTTTGGTAACGGCTTAAAGGACGGTGTAGGTCTGATAGTTGAGATTAATAAGTCGGAACTCGATTCAATTCGATTGGATACCGACACAAACGGTTGGTCAATGGAAATTTATGTAGCCGATTCATTCAGTGACGATCCCGAATCGTGGGGTGCTCCGGCCGCAACCATCGAGCTCGCAACAGGCCCAGCCGAACGGGACTTCGGCAGCCCCAAACCAGAAGGTAAACAAATTTTGCTTTGGATAACCGACCACGGTGCGACGAGTGGCAAAAACCTTTTTCGACTGAACGAGGTTGCGGTTTCTCAATAGGTACCGACAATTGCTGGCGCTCACACGACTTAAAAAACACATGGTTCGGCAATCCATCACGGAATTCCCCCCGCGGAGAAACAAAATGTAGTCGAGTGAGGTGCGCAATGGTCACCTGGGGTCGGCATCAGGTATGTTGTGAGTAATGTCAGAACTTGATGCAAGAAGCAACATCGACTCAGACGATGGAAAAGACTGGCCTGCGAAGACCTCCGAAATGGTAGTTCACTACGTAGGCGCCGTGCGTGACAAAACAACTGGGCCTGCCCTCGTGGCCTCCCGCTATGCGGTGTACTTTCTGGCGCTTGGCCTCATTGCTCTCGTTCTGTTCGTGTTAATGCTTATCTTACTTCTCAGGGTTTTGGTGCTCGGAACAGAGTATCTGCCGTTTATAGAACCCGGTCAACCTTGGCTGGCTTACATCGTTCTGGGTGTAATCTTCACGATTATTGGTGGCTGGCTGTGGCGCAAGCGGACCAGACGTTCTGAGTAGTCGGGTCCGGCCGTAATGCCGGGAACAGTTTTCCGGGTTTGCTGGTTACTAACGCAGTACGGTTGCCGATAGAAAATTTTGTCCAAGGTTTATCGAGGGAGCGGTTAGTTGAGCGAAGAACATGAAGTGGTGATTATTGGCAGCGGTCCTGCCGGTTTGACGGCCGCCATTTATACGGCTCGGGCGGCTCTAGCACCACTAGTTCTTGAAGGTGAGCCTTCTTCCACCAGTGACCAACCCGGTGGTCAGCTGATGATGACTACCGACGTCGAAAACTTTCCAGGATTCCCCGATGGTGTCTTGGGTCCGGATCTGATGGCCAAATTCCGGGAGCAAGCTTTACGTTTCGGAGCTCAGATTGAGACCCTGAAGGCGACAAGGGTCGACTTTTCCAATCGTCCCTTCAAGATCTGGACAAAGTCCACAACTAATGAGCCCGACTATCTGGCACGAACCGTAATTATCTCAACCGGTGCGAAAGCGCTAATGTTAGGTCTCGAAAATGAAGAGCGTTTGGTCGGACACGGCGTCTCGACCTGCGCAACGTGTGACGGCTTCTTCTTTCGTGACCAAGACATAGCAATAGTCGGTGGAGGCGACTCCGCCATGGAAGAAGCCACCTTTCTCACCCGGTTTGCACGTTCTGTGACCGTTATTGTGCGACGCAACGAACTACGTGCCTCAAAGATAATGCAAGAGCGCGCTAAAGCTAACGAGAAAATAGCTTTCCTCTGGAACTCCGAAGTTTCGGAGATTCTGGGCGAGGATGCACTTACCGGTCTCAAAATTACTAATCGGGAATCGGGCGAGATAAGCAATCTTGAGGTGACCGGCCTGTTCATCGCAATAGGGCATGTGCCAAATACCCAGATCTTCGAAGGGAAGCTGGCTATGAAAGATAATGGCTACCTCATAACGAAGGCACCGAGTACACGGACCAGCGTCGAAGGAGTCTTTGCATGCGGTGACGTCCAAGACGACATTTACCGCCAAGCAATAACTGCTGCCGGTTCTGGTTGTGTTGCTGCGATCGACGCCGAGCGATGGCTAGAAGCCGACGAAGATCATTAGAACGTAAGGATCCCAATCAATGAAAGTAGGCTTGCATGTCTGAAAAGGTAGTAACTCTCACTGACGCCACATTCGACGAGGTCATCAACGGCTCATCAGAGCCGGTAGTGGTCGATTTCTGGGCTGACTGGTGTGGACCGTGTAAACAAATAGCTCCGATCCTCGAAGAAATTGCGGAAGAGCAGGACGGTAAAGTTGTGGTCAGCAAAGTTGACGTGGACGCTAACTCCGCAACTGCTATGCGTTACCAGGTCCGAAGTATTCCGACGCTGATTGTGTTCCGCGACGGCGAAGTCGACAAGCGTATTCAGGGAGCGATGCCGAAAGATCGTCTTATGTCTGAACTTGGTATCTGAGCGAAGGCAAGCTGGCTGCACCAGCTCTCACACCTAGAGTCGTCTGAAATACCCAATCCGACCCATTGACCACCCATCCATACCCAGACGAAGCATAATCACACCAAAAAAGCCACTTTTGTAACCGTCAGTCAAATGAGTCCATTAGATTGGTTCCATGGTTACGATCGATCAGTCCGTTGTTGTCGGAATTGGCAAGGGTGGTAGCTGCAAAACCACCCTTGCTACGCAGCTGGCCGCTATCTGGTCCAGCGAAGGCAAGCGAGTTCTTCTGGCTGACCTCGACACGCAGGCTTCGGCAACAAAGGTGTGTGGTCTTTCACCCGGAGACCACGGGAACGGGCGCCACCTAATGGACTCCGTAATGTACGGTGACCGACTGACAACAGTAAAAGCTCGCGACCGACTTCACGTTATTGTTGCCGGCAAGCACACAAAGACACTTTCTCATCATCTTGTGACCGCCGAAGGTGGGGTTGAAGCCTTTGCAAAAAGCTTCACAACCCTTCTTGGCGACGAACACTTCGACCGCATAATATTCGACCTGCCACCTTCGGGCTCCTCGCGGCTTGCCGACATGGCCATGCAGACCGGCAAATATCTGCTAGTTCCCACCAGCTCGGGCGTCGACAATATCGAGGGTCTTAGGGTTTTGGCTGAGGAACTAGAACTTCTCGAGTCCGAGATTCTTTTGCTGGGTGTGGTGCTGATGCGCATTGGGGCGGGGGCTCGACGTAAACGAGCCGAAGCACAGCAGGAGGTGTCCGAAATTTTGGCCGGCGTCGCCGACCCGTTTTCCACAGTTATTCGTGAGGCGAGTAGCGCGTACGACGACAGCAGGAAGGCTAAGTTATTTCTGCACGAGTATGCGGAATGGGCGAGCACGGTTTCTATTACCAATCAAATCAAGGGTCGAATACAAATTCCCACTAATTTAACAGACCTCGCAAACGAGTTCTACGAACTCGCAGACGAAGTCGACGACCGAATTGCCCTAGCCGAACAACTGTTGGAGACATCGGCAGCATGAGCGACAAAACACTTGGTAAGGCACGAGGCTTAAACTCAATCGCAGACCCTTCGGACTTTCGGGGCGCAGTTGGACGACGCAGCCGCGACAAACCCGCAGATGAAGATTTGGCGATTTCCGAGGCTGAAGGAACGGATAACCTCACGCCTCCCATGAACCCCCTTGCAGCTGGCGTTCCTTCTAAGGACGTTAAGCCTGCGAGCAACCGGCGAAAGAGACGCGAACTGTCTGTGCCGCATGAGATTTCAGAAGCACTCGAAAAGACTTCAATCAATCCCGCCGACATAGTGATGAGCGCTTACCGTCGTCACGGCGACCTTATATATGGCGGTGCCGGGGGCCGACCCGTCAGCCGCGGTCGAAAACGGTTGCGGCTGTCTCTCAGCGACGGCGACTTCGATAAGGTCGTCCGACTCGGCGAAGTTAGGGGTTGGAATCGTTCTGAGACTGTTGCCGTCCTAGTGGCATTTGAGTTGCTACCGGAATCGATGACTTCTACCACCCAAACACACCCTTAAATACCAATTTCTAACGAATCGTACCCAGAAGGCCCCGGTTCTTACCTCTCAACTTTCGAAAGCCTCTGGTCCAGCAATCCAATCTCGACTGTCGAACACACCAGACCGCTCCGCTTCAGGATCACTCCTCTTCGACACCACCCCACCTCGAGACCACTCCTCTTCGACACCACCCCGCTTCAGGACCACCGCGCTTCAGGATCACTGTGCTAGACGTACTTCCTCGGCGCTGATGCCTGTATCGGTGCTCTAGGAGCTGACTTGCGGCCATACGCTTCCGCAGAATCCCCCACTTCACTCACCTGATCAGATCCTCGAAACTGCCGGTTCGGCGAGTAGCAATAAACGCGTACTATCTTTTCTACTTCTAAACGGTCTAAATAGAACCAATCCCGCCGAGCACGGAATTGGCTGAGGCTTTTGCCGACTACGCAGTAGTGAGGTGAGCGGCGCCGATGTTGTACGCCTAGTAGCTAAGTTCTCCGAACGAGACGCTTACCGGTTTGCAACCGAGCCCTCCACTTCATACCCAAATACAACCTTTTCGTGTCCCAAAAATTTCCAGTTTGTACCCAAACGTTTCCAGTTTCACCCCGTTTCACGTGAAACGGCATCGTACGAGAAAAGAAGCCCCCGACAAATATCCACTACCAGAATACGACCATGTTCTTCTTCTTTGTCCGCTTGCAAACTACTTATCCGCAGCAAACCACAAGCAGCGCAGAATTATTCACAGTGATATCCACATCCTGTGGGGTGTAGTCATCAAACCGAAAAGGGGGAATCTCCGATCAACTCATCGAATATCCGGCCCAAATCCTCTAGGTCAGCAAATTCGATGACAAGTCGACCGGGACCCTGCTGCGGAAGGGCAGCTGAAACTCTCGTTGATAGTTGGTCCGCAAGTCGGGACTCCACTTCCAGAAGCGCTGGCGAGCGCCTCGCAAGCGCCACCATCCGTCCGCTATCCCCTGCGTCCGGCCTTGGAGCCGCTTCCCAACGCTTCACGAGACGCTCTAGTGCCCTCACACTGAGAACCTCCCGCACGGCCCGCTCAGCGGCGTTCTGACGGCTATCTAAGTCTGTGAGTCCGAGGAGTGTTCGAGCGTGGCCTGCGGATAGTTGGCCTTCTACTACAAATTTCTGAATGGGTAGCGAGAGCTGGAACAGCCTAAGTGAATTTACGATAGCGGGTCGACTCTTTCCAACACGAACTGCTACCTTCTCGGCGCTGAGTGAAAACTCGTCGATGAGTCGTTGGTACGCAGCGGCTTCTTCCATCGGGTTCAAGTCTTCTCGATGGAGGTTCTCGACTACAGCCTGTTCGAGCGATTCCTTGTCGTCCACGCAGCGGATAATGACTGGTACAGCTTCCAAACCTGCCAGCTCGGCGGCCCGCCAGCGCCGTTCACCAGCGATGAGTTCGTAAGAATCGGCGTCCAGAACCCGCACCAGCACGGGCTGCAAGATTCCTAGTTCAGCGATCGAGTCGGATAACGAAAGAAGACTCTCTTGGTCAAACCGACGCCGGGGCTGATGCCGATTAGGGGTTATCGAATCAATAGGTACGTAGTTCAAGACTAACCAGAATACATCTTCGGCCAAGAATGAAAGGCCGTCTGAACAGCACAGCTTAAACCCGGGTATATTCGGGGGTGATATGGGCTTATATTGGGCCTAGATGGGTATGAACAGATGGTATTTGGTTCGGTTTAGGGGACTGTCTCCGACGGCTCTAAATCTTTGCGGGCCGACGTAACCCATACCAGAGACATAGTCTCAGCCGAACCCGAGCCGTAGACGGCGAAACCAATCCCTATCCGTAGGTTCCGAAGCTTTCGTCAAACCTGGCCCGTTAGCGGAATCTCGCCCACCCGTGGGCCCAGTTTGATGTGCTATCTACGAAAGGCCGGCTAGTTCGATAACGCAACGACTCGATGAGAGATAATAGGGTCGTCGTCAATTCATTTAAACCGGTAGACCGGTTGCGCTAACGTGCTCATTCGACGTCGAACTGCTAGACCTTGACTCCGGCATAGGACTTCGAACGCCTCACACTTTCAGACTGATTGGATTCTATGGAAAGCCCAACTAGACGTGTCACCCGCGACAGCGGGGTGTTTGGGTACAGGGCATGTCGCTTGGGGTTGACATAGGGTAGCTTCGGGTACAGATGGTTAATATATGGGTATGACTGTCTCCTAAAGACCACTCACAAATCCGAGGCTTGTCGGGTACCTTCAGAGAAGATATGGGTGACTTGGGGGTATGTTCGGGTGTATTCGGCGGCAGCAGCCAGTCAATCGTAAGGCCGATACAGCTAGTCGCCCAACTTGCCGACGACTTCGACCGCCAAGTCACGATATGCCAGCGCTCCCCGAGACGCCGTGTCGAAAACCGTGATCGGTTGACCAAAGCTCGGAGCCTCCGATAGACGAACAGTGCGAGGGATGACGGTGTCACAAACTAGCTCGCCGAAGTGAGCCCGGACCTCCGTAGAAACCTGGGTAGCCAAGTTAGTTCTGGCATCGAACATGACCAACACAATGTTGGCCAGATGCAACTCGGCGTTCAAGTTCCGTTGCACGAGATCTACGTTGCGTAAAAGCTGCCCGAGGCCTTCCAGAGCGTAGTACTCGCATTGAATAGGAACCAGCACCTCTTGAGCGGCCGCCAAGGCATTGACTGTGAGAAGCCCCAGCGATGGAGGGCAGTCGATAAAGACTATGTCATAGTCGTCGCTGACTGATCCTATGGCGTTCTTCAGCCGCATCTCACGGCTAAACGCTGGCACCAACTCAATTTCGGCTCCAGCCAGGTCCAGGTTCGCCGGAGCGATAAATAGATTCTTGACCGCCGCAGCTTCGATCGCTTCCTCAAGCGCCACGTCCTTTAACAGAACATCGTACAAAGATGTCTTAAGCGTCCGAGGGTTCAGGCCTAAGCCAGTACTCGCATTACCTTGTGGATCTAGATCTACGATTAAAACGCGATGTCCCAATTCTGCAGCCGCTGCGCCAAGATTGACTGCGGTTGTAGTTTTACCAACACCACCCTTTTGGTTGGCCACGGCCAAAATACGGCATCCGAAATCGCTTTCATCGGCACCAGCAGGTTTGTCTGCTGAGGCGCCTTCTTTCGACTTAGCCAACGATTACTCCTACTTCGGCCACGGCCCGAACGAGTGGAAAGGCTTAATCTAGCGAGCCTTTCCCGCCAATGTTAGCTGACATCCACCAACTTTGAGGCATAAACCCCCGATGCTGCGAAGCTACGTCAAGTGGGCCGCCGGAGTCAAGAATTTCCGGTAGAGATGAACCCACGTACTAATCAGCTACGAATAACGGGTAGGCGTTCGCTGTCTTAGCTGTTCGAGGCAGCTCGGGCGGGACAACGCCACTTCGCTCAAAACACGCAATCCCTTCAAACGGACCAAGTTCACGAAGACCAAAATCGGAAAGACCATCGGCATCAGGCCAGCTCCGCGCACCAGGCGGTTCGCTAACTAAAAACCGACCGCCCAAGGCCAAAAAACCGATACTGCATTCGAGCGTCCAGGCTGGCGGACCGAAAGACCGAGCCGTAACGGTCGAAAAGCTTCCTCGCAAATGTTTGTCATGCGCTAACTCTTCAGCGCGAGCACACCTGACTGAGACTCGTTCCTGTAATTTGAGTTCACAGACAGCCCAAACTAGAAATGAACAGCGCCGCTGCGAAGTATCGACTAACAACGCCTCCAAATTAGGGCGAGACATAAGCAGCGGCAAAGCTGGCACGCCTCCGCCGGAACCGAGATCTAGTAGGTTTGCAGCATCTGGAGGGATCCCTTGTTTGTAACGAACGGCATGGTCGATGTGCCGATCCAGCGCACCAGGGCCAAGAAAACCTACTGCCTGTGCTCTTGAAAGAACCTCGAGGAGGTCGACTCTACTCCGACTCATCCGAGTCGTCGATAACGTCAACCGGCACTACAACCACCCGGCGCCTCGGTTCGTCCCCAACTGAGCGAGTTTCGATACCAGGCACCTCGGTTAGTGAATTATGTATGACCTTGCGATCGCTTGAATTCATTGGTTCGAGTGCAACCTCGGCGGCTTCGCTGGACGCTCTGTCGGCTGCTTTGATAGCAAACGATTCCAGAGCTTCGTTGCGGCGAACACGGTAGCCGCCAACGTCTACTGCGATACGGATCGAGCTCGGCACCGATCGTTGCGCGGACATCCGGCTGAGTTCTTGAATAGCATCGATCGTGCGGCCCTTCGGCCCAACGAGGAGCCCGTGTCGACCCTCGATAGTCGCTACCACGCTGTTTTCTTCAATTTCGTCGATTGACACTTTACCGTCCAGCCCAAACGCGCTGGACAGACCTGAAAGAAAGCTAGTCAAATGGGCAGACACATCTTCGAGGCTTGACTCCGGAACGTCTCGTTCCGTTCGCTTCTTCCGCAATCGACCGGAGGTTTCGTTGTTACCCGCTTGAGACCGTCCCTTTGATTTATTCCGGCCCGATGAACCCACGTTTGGTTTCGACTCGGTCTCAGCAGAAGTCGGTTCGGAACTTTTTGGCTTACGGTTTTTACTGCCGCCGCCACTGTTGCGACCGCTAGACCCGCCGCCGCGACGACGTTCGTTCCGTCGAGATCGACCATCGCCGGTTTCTGCTGAAGCGCTTTCGAGTGGTTTAACGCGTGCTTTAACTCTAGCGGAACCTCGAACTCTGCCGAATAGGCCTTGTTTAGGTTCTTCAACCACGACAATCTCGGCCTCAGTCTGATCTACTCCCAAATTATCGAGAGCCAGATCAATGGCTTCTGGGACCGATTTTGCTGTTGTACTTACCCATTCCATATTTGCTTACCTCTTCCGCTTCTTGAGAGCCGGTGATGATCTAGTCCCCTTGGGAGTAATGCGACTATTTGTCTGTGTACTTCCGTGGGAGCGGCTCTTCTGTGCTTTCGATTTTTGTTTGCGTTTTTCCGACCAGGCTTCACTGCGGCTTTTTGTGGCTGTGGATCCATTGGGCGAACTATCCAATTTTTTCGATTTTCGGTCGTTCGAAACTTCCGAAGACTTGCTTTTTTTCTTGCTGCCGCTAACTTTCTTAGCGGTCTCTTTGCTGTCAGATTTGGACCTTTCCGACCCGGAATCTTTGACTGCGTCTTTAGAGACTTGTTGGGCGCTAGCAGCCTGCTTTCCGATCGAGTCTTCGCCGCGGTAGAAAGACCGAGTGATGTAACCCTGCTGCGCAATGCGAAACATGTTCGAAGTAGCCCAATATAGAACCAGAGCCGACGGAAAAATAAAGCCCCATATTCCCGACATGAGCGGCATGATCCGCATCAGCTGTTGCTGCATAGGGTTGCCGACAACGGGTTGTCCGTCGCGCCTGGCCGAAATTTGGCGTTGTTGATAATAGCTCCCTGCAACCACCAGCAAAATAAGCAGAATGTAAGGAATTGCTTCGAAAGGATTTTGCTGCACGATGTCACGGGTTTCGGCGGCTAAGTCAAATGGGCCGAAGCGCATCTCGTCGTGTGTTACAAGTTCGGCATAAATTTGGGAATCTTTCGGAACCCAGTCAGGATTGAAATGGGTAATATCTAGAGATTCCATGCCACGACTCTGTCTGGCGGATTCGGCCACACCGAAGAACGGGGATTCACCGTTACGTGTCGTCAGCCCAAGAAAAACTCGATAAAGAACTAAGAAGACAGGTAATTGGGCCAAAATTGGTAGGCATCCGCCTACCGGATTGATGCCTCGGTCCTTGTACAGGGCCATTGTTTCTTGGTTGAGCATCTGCTTATCGTCTTTGTGCTTTTTCTGGAGAGCTTTCAGCTCAGGTTGCACAAACTGCATCGCAATAGTTGACCGTGTTGCCTTTAACGTTAGGGGCATAAGCACGCCCATTACGGTGATCGTCAGCAAGATGATTGATACGCCGTACGAGTGGCCAACGACGGGCAACGAATAGTAGAAGGCGAGAAGGCGAGCAATTAGCTCAAATACGGGGTCGAATACTTCAAACATCTACTTCTCCGGAACTGGGTCGAGTCCTGAGGATCCGAACGGATGGCACCTCAGGACACGTTTGGCAGCCAACCAGGTGCCGCCAGCCGAGCCGTGGGTCCTGATTGCTTCAGACGCATACTCAGAACACGATGGCACGTAACGGCAGCGAGGTTTACGTATTGGAGCTGTGAACTGATACGCAGCGATGAGTTTGAGTAGTGTCGGCCCCATAATCTAGTTAAACGCTCCCTTAGTCTCCAAGGCGACAAAACATGTTCTAAACATGTTCAAGACTTCATCGAAAGAACGCTTCCCAATCGAGGGATCAGCCAAAAGTAGAAAAGCGCTTCCGTTCGGCAATGGAGCCGAGCAGCCGCAAGTTTGCCGGAAAGCCTCTCTCATCCTCCGCCTAGCCCTATTTCGTTGGACCGCATTTCCGAAACGCCGGCCGAGAGCGAATCCAAGCTGAACCGGCTCGTGACTCGTTCCAACATTGGTGTAAACCATTTGGACTGAGCCCGAACGAGAGCGTATCCCAGCTGATCTAAAGGCTCCAAAGGTGCTTTTACTTTCTATTGGCCCAATCACGCACTTAGACGTTTGCGTCCCTTTAGCCGGCGGGATCGCAGGACGGCTCGCCCAGCACGAGTTGAAGAACGAAGACGAAAACCGTGTTTGCGTGATCGTTTGCGGTTGTTGGGTTGAAATGTGCGTTTCATGGCTTGCTCCTTCGGACTACGATGTCCGAACTTCTTCGAGGCCTGTGGGTTTGACTACGACTTACCAGGCTCGACCCAACCAGGAAAATTTGGTGGCGAACGGGGGAAGTATAACGTAGCTAGCTTTTCAGCGTGGCCTGTTGCCCTAATAGAATACGGGGTCCTCAACCCAAGAACAACAACGCTCTGAGGCTGTGCTCTTTCGTTACGTCCCTGTCAAAGGCAATTCAGGGGATACCGGCAGCACTCTTCTGAAACGAAACCCGACCGATCTCCGTTTCGTTTCCACAAACTTTTCCACAAGGGCTGTAGGGGCCGCCGCATACCCTTGCTAACGTCGAATAGTTGCGCATTTGATGTTAGTACCAGGGTGCGTAACCCCAGAAATTGGTTGGGCTTACCACTCTCACTGGCTCGGTCACCGTCTAACTTTTTCCAGACGCAACTGTCCTGTGGGAAACTCTGTGGAAAGTGGGGAGAAAGCGCACGTGAGGCCATTATGTTAACCAGCGATCAAGCGTGGTCGGACGCATCAAAATTACTGCGCAGTCAAGTCTCCGACGGAGTTTGGCAGAGTACCTTCTCACAAGCGATTCCAGTCGAACTGACCGCTGACAAATTTGTGTTAGGTCTCCCTAACGGGATCGTACGTGAAAAAGTCGATGGTCGTTATCGACCACTCGTCGAAGACGCAGTAGCGGAAGCGGTTGGTAAAAAAATCGCCGTCACCTTTCAACTTGAGATTCCAACACTTTTCGATACCGAAGCAGACAATAACCCTTCTGAGCCGCATGTTCTTCCCGGCGACAGCGTTAGGCGAGGCGAGCAGGCTAGCGAACTTTACCGGTCAGCTACTCAAGTCGGGCAAACTGCCAGCAACCAAACTCCGGTAAACGATTCGCAAGCACGCCAACGCGCCGACCACTCCCGTCGCTACACGTTCGAGACTTTCGTAATCGGTCCTTCAAATCGTTTTGCCCACGCCGCTGCCCTATCTGTGGCTGAGCGGCCGGGTGGCTCGTACAACCCACTATTCATCTACGGCAGCGCAGGCTTAGGAAAAACACACGTCTTACGAGCAATCGAACATTTTATCAATGACGTTTACCCCAGGCTCAAAGTCCTTTATGTTTCGACCGAAACTTTCCTGAATGAGTTTGTCGACTCCATCAAGAACTCGTCGGGCAACGACTTCAAGCGGCGCTACCGTCAAATTGATGTCCTGTTGGTGGACGATATTCAGTTCATCGCAAATAAAGACTCACTCCAAGAAGAGCTGTTTCATACCTTCAACGACCTGTACGGCTCAAACCGTCAGATTGTCCTTTCCTCAGACCGTCCGCCGGATGCCATACCTACGCTAGAAGAGCGGCTGAAAAGTCGTTTTATGATGGGCCTGCTAACCGATATTCAGCCACCCGACATTGAAACTCGTATGGCTATTCTCCGCAAAAAAGCTGACAACGACAGCATTGTCTTGCCCAACGACGTCAGCGAGTTTATTGCAGCAAACATCACAAGTAATATTCGAGAATTAGAAGGAGCACTTAACAAGGTCACAGCCTTCGCAAACCTCAACAACGAAGCGATGACAACTCAAACTGCGGAGCAAGTTTTAGGAGACTTTATTGCCGATCGACAGCCGCGGCCGATTACTGCAGAGATGATTTTGAAGGCCACGGAAGCTCAATTTGGGTTTGCACACGATGAGCTAATTGGCAAGTCACGGCGTCGACCACTTGTAATAGCTCGACAGGTCGCCATGTACGTAACCCGTGAACTAACCGATCTAAGTTTCCCGCTCATCGCTCGTGAATTCGGTGGTCGGGACCACACCACCGTAATGCATGCTTGCGATAAAATAGGTGCCCTAATGAAGGAACGCTCTCAAATCTACAACGATGTGATGCACCTTGAAAAGACTGTTCGGTCAGAAGCCCAATCAGGGGAGATGTAAGACTAGCGCAACACTAGGCGACCAGAAATATAAGCCCAGTCGGTTCCGACGCATCGAAATTGCTGGCCACTGGCGGGAGTGAAAGTGGAAAACTATGTTAACTACCTGTGGGTTCGCTGTTACTGTGGCTGTGTAAAGCTAAGAAACTTCGGTGGATAAGAGTCTGACTGTCCCCAGGTCGACGGATGAAGTCACGTTCGGTTGAGGGAAACTTTGAAAGCCTATGGATAGAATCTTTGTCTCTGACCTGGGGCATTAGCTCTTTATACACAATCCACAAGCCCTACTACTGACACTGCTTAATTACATGAAGACTATTAGAAGATGAACACAGAGGAGAAGAAGTGAAGTTCCGGTGCGAACGAGATGTATTAGTTGAAACTCTAGGCACCGCTGGTCGCGCTGTAAGTACGCGAAGTGGACTCCCCGGTTTATCTGGCGTCCAGGTCGAACTCGCTGGCGATCAATTCATTGTTACTGGCAGCGACCTCGACCTCACCATTACCACGTCACTCGAAGTTTCAGGCTCCGAAAATGGTTCTGCTGTAATTCCAGCACGACTAGCAGCTGACATCGTCAAAGCGCTTTCGCCGGGCGCAGTCGAATTCTCCACCGAGAAAGACACCTTACGCATCAGCGCAGGGAGAAGTGAGTTCAGTATCAGACTGATCACCTCCGATGAGTTCCCCCAAATTACTGAACTAGATGTCAAAGCAGTCGAGCTAGACGCATCGCAGTTTGGTGATGCCTTAAAGCAGGTTGTACTTGCAGCCAGCTCCGACGACTCACGCCCTATCCTGACGGGTGTACTTTTAGCTGCCGAAGGCCCAGCGCTGCGGTTGGTTGCAACCGATTCGTACCGACTTGCAATGAAAGATATTAAGGGGATCTCACTGCTGTCAGACGGCGAACAAGTTTTAATTCCTTCGCGGGCACTCGAAGAGCTCCACCGGATTCTTGCTAGCGGCTCAACGGTTTCTCTTAAACTCGGCGACAAGGAAGCATCTTTTACTGTCGGTGGAATAACCTTGACGACACGTTTGATTGAGGGTGACTTTCCAAACTATCGAGGTTTGGTGCCCGACCACCACCCCAACACCCTAACGGTCAACCGCAGCGCTCTTCTCGAAGCACTTCGTCGTGTCAAGCTTATGGCACCGCAAGAGGGTACACCGGTCCGGATCGAGATGAACGAACACGGCATGGAGCTCGTTGCCGTTACCGCCGATGTGGGCACAGCGCGCGAAGTTGTCGAGAGCTCCTACGTCGGAGAAGATCTGGTAGTAGCATTCAATCCGAGGTTTCTCCTCGAGGGTCTAGAGGTGGCGCCGGGCGACGAAGTAACACTGTTAACGACTGATGAGCTAAAGCCAGCATTGGTCAAAAGCGTCGGGTTTGACAACTATTTGTATCTTCTAATGCCAGTTCGAGTTTCGTAATATGCCGCTTGCGCTTGCTTGTGCAAACTAGTTGGCAGTATTGTGGAAAAACATGTGGATTAGTGGATAACCCAGCAAACTTCTCCTTTCAGGCTGCACCGTGGGTTGTCGAACTATGCAGCTAACGCGTCTTTGGTTGCACGATTTCCGGAGCTATGAGCGACTTGAACTTGAACTGAGTACAGGTCTTACAGCGTTGGTCGGACCCAATGGGATCGGCAAAACGAACGTGGTCGAGGCTGTTGCATACTTATCAACCATGAAATCATTTCGTGGAGCACCAACCGAAAGCCTCATTCGAAAGGGTTGCCATTCGGCGGTCATCAGGGCAGAAGGCATTCGTGACGGTCGCCAAGTTTTAATTGAGTTGCAGCTCGGGCGGGGCAAAGCGAGAGTACAAATTAATCGGCAACGTCTAAAGCGGGCGCGAGAACTTCTAGGAGCCTTGCGAGTCACCGTTTTCGGACCCGACGATCTTTCGCTTGTCAAAGAAGGCCCCTCGGTACGACGCGAGTACCTAGACGACCTCTTGTTGGCCCTCGACCCCACCACTGACCGTCTACTGACCGATGTATCAAAAACTTTGAAGCAGCGAGCGGCCCTTCTACGGTCGGCCCGTGGCTCCTTGGACGAATCCGCCGCAACTACCTTGGATGTCTGGGATGCCAAGTTGGCCGACACAGGTGAAAAGCTGACTTTACAGCGTCAAAAGTTGATCAAAGATCTTATCGACACCGTCAACAAATCGTACGACAATTTGGCTACTCAAAGTGTTGACGTGGGCCTTGAATACAAGTGTTCGTGGAACGGCGACTCATTGCTAACGGCGCTCAGTAAAGCTCGGGAACACGATGTTCGTCGCCAGATCACCTCAGTTGGCCCGCATCGAGATGACATCTCGATCACGCTCGATAGCCTTTCTACTCGGAATCAGGTTTCCCAAGGTGAACAGCGGACAATGGCACTTGCACTGCGCCTAGCGGGCCACGAGCTAGTTACCAAACGGATAGGAGAACCTCCTTTGCTCCTACTCGATGACGTTCTTTCAGAACTAGACCCGCAACGCTGCGTGCGTCTGCTGGAGCACATGCCAGATGGGCAAACTCTTTTGACCAGTGCAGCTGCATTACCTGACGAAACAAACCCCGATCGAGTTTTGGAGCTGCCGCAGCGGTTGGAGGGCAGCGAGTGTGGTCTCTGACCCGAAACCCTTAGCCGAGAGCCTCAACAGGTTTTTAGCGAACCTAGGTGCGCCTCCCTTTGATGTTGTGGCCGACTTGGATCGAACCTGGGCCGATATCGTCGGCCCCGCATTAGCCCTGGAAACCAAGCCAGTGTCACTGGTAGGGGGCGAACTGTTGGTTTCCTGCCGCGACAGCGCTTGGGCGTCGCAGATCTTATGGTGTACGGGTCAAATACAACAACGATTTCAACAAGTTTATCCACAAATTGACTTGGTGAAAGTCAAAACTCGTGTGCGTTCCTGCTGAGCATTAACATCGCAGCTCAACTCAAGCACTGAAGAGGCCCCGCCGGGCCCCTATTTTTGATAGAATCCAGCCAGTGCGGTCATCCAATTCTTCGTCGTTGGCTGTTCTTCCAATTTGAATGACTACTTCACAACATAACGACTCAACAGCGCCGACTGAACAAACCGAACCAGATACTCAGAGTGTCGCCGACACCGATGCTTCCTACAAGGCGTCTGATATTCAAGTTCTCGAGGGTCTGGAGGCGGTTCGGAAAAGACCCGGCATGTATATCGGCTCCACGGGTCCGACGGGGTTGCATCACCTTGTCTGGGAAGTGGTAGACAACTCGGTAGACGAAGCAATGGCCGGGCACTGTTCCCGCATCGAAGTGAAAGTTCTCGACAGTGGTGGGGTCGAGGTCGCCGACAATGGCCGTGGCATTCCCGTCGGCAAGCACCCCAACTACGAAGATATGACCGCAGCTGAAGTTGTGCTCACCGTTCTACACGCCGGCGGCAAGTTTGGTGATAGCGGCTACAAGGTTTCGGGCGGGCTCCACGGAGTTGGTATCTCGGTCGTCAACGCACTGTCGACCCGGGTCGAAGTCGAGATAGACCGTGACGGCTTTCGCCACGCCATGTCTTTTATTGAAGGCGGACATCTCGAAAAAAAGCTGGTTCCCGTAGGCGACTCACCCGTAGGCGCTGAAGGCCAACCACTCACCGGGACCACGGTTCGGTTTTGGCCCGACCCCTCAATTTTTAAGGAGGGGATCGAGTATCGAAGTCAAACTATGCTCGACCGCTTCCAAATGATGGCATTTCTCAACGCCGGGCTCGAGTTCAGCTTCCAAGATCAGCGGAAAGGCAAAGAGAAAAGCGAAGAAGTTGTGCTCCGTTATGACGGGGGGATCCGCGATTTCGTACGCCACCTCAACAAGTCGAAAGAAGCACTCTTCGATGAGGTGGGATGGTTCGCCGAACAAGGCGAAGCTGAAGAAGTCGAGATTGCCTTCAGCTGGAACACCGGCTACCAGACCGATGGTATTCACTCATTTGCGAATGGTATCAATACCATCGAAGGCGGCATGCATGAGCAAGGCTTTCGGACGGCGCTGACACGCACGGTGAATACCTATGCTCGTGCCCAGGGGATCCTAAAGGAGAAAGAGGAGAACCTTCAAGGCGAAGACATTCGTGAAGGCCTCACCTCAATTATTTCGGTTCGCGTTTCAGAGCCTCAGTTCGAAGGTCAGACCAAATCAAAACTCGGCAACGTTTCGGTGCGGTCGCTCGTGGAGAAAGCTACAAACGAACGCTTACGCGAGTGGTTCGAAGAGCATCCCCGAGAATCAAAAGCCATGCTGGTTAAGGCCATGAACGCTGCGAAGGCCCGCATAGCGGCGACAAATGCTCGCCAAACCATCCGTCGCAAATCTGCTCTCGATGGTGCTGGTCTGCCAGGCAAACTCGCCGACTGTCAGAGTAAAGACCCGTCAGAATCCGAAATTTACATTGTGGAGGGAAACTCTGCGGGCGGTTCGGCGAAAGAGGCTCGCGAACCTCGAATTATGGCAATCCTGCCGATCCGAGGCAAAATTTTAAACGTCGAACGGGCTCGACCCGATCGAATGTACAAAAACACCGAGATTATTTCGCTGATCCAAGCCCTGGGGGCTGGTTTCGGCGAAGACGAATTCGATCTCGACAAATGTCGCTACCACAAGATCATCCTGCTAGCTGACGCAGACGTCGACGGCAGTCATATCCGCACGCTACTGCTAACATTTTTCTTCCGTCAGATGCGACCTCTGGTAGACGCAGGTTATATCTACATAGCTCAGCCACCTCTCTATTCAACCGAGGTTGGCAAGTCAAAGCGTTACCTGAAAGACGATATTGAGCGTGCTGCGTACGCTTTAGAAAGTCCTAACGCTGAATTTCAACGCCTCAAAGGGCTGGGCGAAATGGACGCATCAGAACTTTGGGAAACAACCATGGACCCAGACAGCCGCACTTTGCTGCAGGTTACGGTCGACCAAGCGGCTATCGCCGACGAAACCTTTTCGGTTCTCATGGGCGAAGATGTCGAAAGCCGCAAAAAGTTTATTCAAACCAACGCGGACGACGTTCGATTTCTTGATATCTAGAGCCGCCGTTCGCACTCCCATTTCCGCAACTCAAACCAGGTCCAAAAATGAGTGACACTCCCATCAATACCGACGGCATCGACAATGCCACGCCCGGAAATATTGAACCGATAGCGATTCAGAATGAGATGGAACAGTCTTTTCTCGAGTACGCGATGTCGGTCATCGTGTCGAGGGCGCTGCCTGATGCGCGAGATGGACTGAAGCCTGTACATCGGCGAATTCTATGGTCGATGTTCGATGCCGGGCACCAACCAAACAGAAGTCACGTCAAATGCGCAACCGTCGTCGGTGACGTGATTGGTCGATATCACCCTCACGGCGACCAAGCCGTCTACGACTCCTTGGTCCGTATGGGTCAAACATTTTCTTTGCGCCACACCCTGATAGACCCTCACGGCAACTTCGGGTCTCCTGACGACCCACCTGCCGCGTACCGCTACACAGAGTGCCGGCTGACAAAACTAGCCATGGAGCTTCTGAAAGATATCGACGAAAACACCGTCGATTTTGCCGACAACTTTGACGGCAAACATCAGGAACCAACCGTACTCCCCAGTCGCTTTCCGAACTTGTTAGTAAACGGTTCACAAGGGATAGCGGTGGGGATGGCAACAAATATCCCGCCGCACAACTTGGGTGAAGTTATAGACGCATCGATCCACCTGATTGACAACCCTGAAGCGACTTGCGACGATTTGATGCAGTTCGTCCAGGGCCCTGACTTTCCTACAAAGGCCCAAATCTTGGGTCGGGTAGGAGCCCGAGACGCGTATCGCACCGGCCGTGGGTCGGTCCGAATGCGCGCTGTTGCCGAGATCATCGAAGGCAAAACTAGCGACCAGATTATTGTCACTGAAGTTCCGTACCAAACCTCGGTAGACCAGATAGCTCGAAAAACTGCGGAGCTTGTGGAGCGCGGCGACATCGACGGACTGCGGGAAATCCGAAACGAGTCCGCCAAGGGCAATACTCGCCTCGTATTTGAATTAAGACGTGACGCAACAGCTCTTGTAGTGCTTAACAACCTCTACAAGTACACGCCTATGCAGACCACATTCAGCGTCAATATGGTGGCGCTCGTCGACGGTATTCCAAGAACCCTGAACTTGCGTGAGGCGCTTGTTGCTTACGTCGAGCACCAAGTCGAAGTAGTTCGGCGACGCAGCGAGTTTCGCCTTCGGAAGCTGAAGGAGCGTGCACATATCCTTGAGGGTTTGATAAAGGCGCTCGATCTAATCGATGAGATCATCGCAGCTATCAGAGCCTCCGAAGATCGCCAAGAAGCAAAACTTCGACTAATGGGGGAAGATTTTGAATTTTCTGAGATCCAGGCGAACCACATTTTGGATATGCCTCTGGGGCGTTTGACACGTCTTGCTCGCGCAGACCTAGAAAAAGAACTTGAAGAGAAACGCCTAGCGATCGCAGAACTTGAAGCGATCTTGGGCGACAGGGTACGGCTGCGCCAGGTCATCAAAGACGAGATGACCGAGATTCGCCAAGAATTTGCCACTCCACGCCAAACTATTTTAATGCCAGACCCAGGCGAATTAGACATCGAAGACTTGATTGACGATGAAGACCTCGTGGTCACATTAACGTCGGCTGGTTACATCAAATCGGTCTCGGCTGAGGAATTCCGCAGTCAAGGTCGCGGTGGGCGGGGTGTGACCGCAGCCAGGCTCAAAGACGACACCGAAGACATCGTCAACCATCTGCTCCACACGACAGCGCATGCCTATCTGTTGTTCTTTTCTACACGCGGCCGGGTTTATCGGATCAAAGCTCATGAGATACCCATAACAAGCCGAACATCACGAGGTATGGCGCTCGTGAATCTGCTGCAACTCCAACCCGAGGAAGAAATTCAAGCGGTCATCGATACGCGCGACTACGAGACCAATCGTTTTCTTTTCTTTGCTACCCGCCAAGGTCGGGTCAAAAAGACGCTCTTGAGCGCCTACGATTCATCGCTAAAGGCTGGACTGATAGCAATCAAACTCAACGATGACGATGAGCTGATTGACGTAATACCTACAAGCGGCGACAATGACATATTCATGGCTTCGCGGCGGGGCCAGGCGCTCCGATTTTCCGAGGAAGACGTTCGACCGATGGGTCGGACAGCAGCCGGCGTGCGTGGCATGAAATTTAGAGAAGGCGACGAGCTCGTCAGCTGTGACGCAGTGCGCGACGAGAGCGAAATCCTAGTTGTGACCAGCGAAGGGTTTGGCAAACGAGTTGAACCGTCGCTTTTCTCGTTGAAAAAGCGCGGCGGCCTTGGTGTGCGCTGCGTAACCGTCAACGAGAAAAAAGGTCAAGTAGTGAACGCCATGGTAATCAAACCTGATGTTGAGATCTTGCTTATCTCCTCCGGAGGAGTGATCATCAGGCAGCCCGTTAGCGATATCTCCCAACAAGGTCGTGATGCTACAGGTGTATCGGTAATGAGCCTGGCCGAAGGCGAGCAGGTCGCTGCCGTAGCTCGTCTGCTGATGCTTGACACCGATGATGACGCCAGCGATGATAATGACACCTTGGAAACAGAGTAAGGCATGTCGCCGACAAGATCCAACGAACGCTACCTTGAATTACAGGGTAAGGAAGTAGTCAATGTGAGTGCCGTGGGTAGACAAGTGACACACAGGCACAATGATGCGTTTGATGTGCGAGGTGGGGATGTTTTATGAGTTCTCAAGAGGAAGATCTTACAGACGAGATAGAACCACTCACAGAGAGACAAAAATCTGATCTTTCTGCAGCGCGCGCCAGCTCACGCGCTAAAAAATTTGGTGGTAAGCAATCGTCTAAACGGTCCCGTAAAAAGTCCGGTTCAGGCAATTCAAAGCTTGGCAATAATAAGTCGACCAGGTCGGCAACTACTTCCAGAAAACATGATAAGTCGAGCAAACCAAACGAGCCCCAGAAGTCGAATAACATGGACTCTACTTCGAGAGTAAATGAACTTTCCTCAGGCTTCTTCGACTCTAAGGACGCAAAAGGAACAGCCCCCGACACCAGCGAGTCGAAAAACCAAAGCGTAGGAGACGGTGGCCCTGTCGGAACTTCCGACGACCGACAGCCAGACCCCACAAAAAGACCACTAGCGTCCGCCAACAGTAAGTTATCACAACAGGCGGGTCAAAAAACCGAGCTGGATTCCGATAATACAGATGTCGTCGACATAGAAAGCGAGCTGACGAATCCGAAGCAAGGCCTTTTAGACAGGCTCCTCGACACAAAGTCTGATCCGTTACGTCCGGACACCGAAAGAGGCCACATAGATGAGTTGCCTGCGGGGCTTGAGGTAGATTCTCAGAAGTCGAAGGTCTCGTCGGGAAGCCCGGATGACCTATTTTCTAATTTGAACCGGGTAGCAGCGAGCGACACATCGAGCTCGGGATCGTCGTCAGACGACTTCGAAGACCTTCTACTCGGTGGCCTAAGTGGCGCCGACACATCAAAAATAATTCAGTCGCAAGACCGGGCAGGGCAGGACGCTCAACGAGACCATGAACGTTTGACTCGGGACCCAACAGCCGACGTACAGGCACCACAGCAAGAACCCGATTTTTCCGCAGACGCAGCTAGGAGAGATGCGCTGAAAAAGAATCTGGAATCTAGTTCGAGTCGAGTCGTTCCGGGCACGCTCCCCGCATCGTCAGACACAGATATCACTGCGAAGGTGAGCAAAGACGAGGAGCCTCCCTTGGGCACCAACCAATCCCGCCCCGCATCAAAAGAGAATGCATCATCCAAGGTTCAGTCCGGGCTTTCTGACGCAGAAAAAAATACTGCGACTCATGACGTTTCCGACCGAGACGCTGTCGAGCCGAAAGAGCCGACCAAGGCGGGCAACCGGAGCAGCCATGTGAACTCTGGGCAGCGAACGGAGCGAGACGACCCTAACCCGCCCAAGTCCGAAACAAAGACTGGCGGCGTGGACAACAGTTCCCGAAGTTCGGAAACTGAGGCGAACAAAGCAAGCAACCCGAAGAAGAACTCAAAGAGGTCGCTTAGCGAGCACAAGGTTGCGAAGCCAACGGCTGTAGATGCCGTAGCGGAGCCTAGTCAGAATGCGGTGAAGGCACAAAAGTCGGCGAGAGAGAAACGGACAGTCGACATGTCATCCGAAGCCAAACAAGTTTCGGCGCCGCCGCCGCTCACCGAGCCGACCGACGGCTTTCAATCGTCGACTACAAAAACAGAAACGGATAGTGCCAGAACTGAACTAACGAGCGAAGCCGACGATCGGTCACGTGGTTTTAAAGTCTCTACTGAAACAGTAAAACAAACACTTCGCCCACCGGCGAGGGTTCGAGCTCGAAAGGTTCGACGAGTCGTCCGCCACGTCGACCCATGGTCGGTGCTGACGTTCTCGGTGCTTTTCCACTTGACAATTTTCTCGTCTTTGTTGCTCGGCGCCGTTCTCATCTGGCAGGTAGCTGACGCAGCAGGCATTATAGAGAACGTCGAAGATATTATAAAGGACCTAGGTTCCTACGAACAGTACCAGTTAAATGGTTGGGCAGTTTTCCGAGCCGGGGTAGCTATCGCCGGTATTTTCACGCTCGCATCGACCGTGCTCGTAGTGATTCTGGCAGTTATTTTTAATCTCATCTCGGACCTAGTTGGCGGCATTCGCCTGACGGTCGTCCAAGAAGAGACAGTCCGGGTACAACGAGATAAATAGAGTAGCGGCTGGCATAGTAACCGGGTAGCGTAGATCCGTCTTCGGGCCTATAGCTCAGTTGGTTAGAGCGCACCCCTGATAAGGGTGAGGTCGCTAGTTCAAATCTAGCTAGGCCCACGACATATCCCCAGGTCACAGGCCGAGCCGGTTCCCCGGAGCGGCCCAAATACCGGGGTGCTAGCCAAGTGCTAGCCGACGCCAGTGAACACTTGCGGCCGCGCCTAGACAGAATGGTCCGGCAGTTTCCCAAACTGCTTCTGGGAAGTTTGCAGTCTGAGACGAGCTGGGTCTCACCCGGACTGCGACAACCCTCTGGCTACAAGACCACGCTGTCTAGTCGAGCGCTGTCGGATTCGATTGCTTGAGCAGCCCTAGCAGAGTTCGAACGTCAACAACGCAAACCCCGAGCTGCGTAACCAGTTACTCCCAAACTGGCTGGCTCAACAACCACGCCCCGCTCAACGAGCCAACCCCGCCCGCTTCCCGAGCCTCAGCCACAAGCCGGTCAGCCACACCCTGATCCAACCGAGGCAAACCCGGCCGCTTCCTCCTACCACGTTCTGTCACAACAGCATCAGCCGAAGTACCTGTCACATTGTTTTTCATTTAAGTCATACAAACCGGTCCCCACCTCCAAGTGGTGGACCCTAATGACTCAGCTACTTACACAGACTTCCTGACAGGCCCTACGTGTTGCGTTTATGGTGAGAGACCGCCGGCTATTTGGTGCGATAAAGTTTGCGCTTCAGGACAGCTCTGTTCTTGAGGAATCATGTTAATCGTTTCCGCCCATTGATTTCAGTCCCGCCCGGCCCACTCAGTGTTCGATTGCTAGGAGTTGGGGTGCGAGCTGGTCCGCTACCAAGGAGTCGCTGTTCGTAAGAATGACGAGGGTGTAGCCGGTTGAGGGTTCGATAGTCATAGTGGAGGTGTATCCGAGTATCGCACCGCTATGTCCGTAACCGGTTTGTGTTGGTGAGAGGACGGTTTTGTTTAGTCCTAGCCCGTACCCACCGGGCCCGAATGTGGTCATCTCTGCGAGGGATTCTGCTGACGTTAGTCTCCCGGTGTTGAGAGCTTCGAGAAAGGTTGCGAGATCAGTGGTGGTTGAGATGAGTGAACCGGCCGCCCAGGCGCTTGTCGAGATGGCGGTGTATTCGGCTGAGGGGTCTCCATTAAACATCGGTTGGGACCAACCGCCGGTCATGTCCTCGGGTAGCGACTGTTCGGGCGTGTCAAAGAAGGTGCTTTCAAGGCCTGCTAGTTCAACGATACGAGTTCGGAGCGATGTATTTAAGTCTGTGTTGTCGAGGTGCTCGATTAGTTGTCCCAACAGAATGTAGTTGGTGTTGGAGTAGCCGAACTGGCCAGCCGGGCCAGCCGCTTGATTCTTCACGTAGCTCAGGATCTCCGGCGGTGTAAAGCGGCGGTCGCTTTCGGTGGTCACATCGGAGAAAAAGTTAGCCTGTTTTGTGTAATCAGGGAGACCACTTTGGTGAGACAATAATTGGCGGATGCTTGAGTTTGCGCCGACTTCGGTGTCCGGAAGATACGTGTCGAGGGTGGCGTCGAGGTCGATGCTGCCCTCGTCGACCAATTGGAGGGTCAACACAGCGATGAACGGTTTGGCGATACTTCCAACCCGGAACGAGCTTCCAGTCGCCAGCTTCCCGCCGTCAGCAGACCCTTCTCCAGAGACAGCATGAACGATACTTCCATTGCGTTTGACCAGAATCTCGACACCACCTGAAGTACTGCTAGTAAAATTCTCCAGAACTTCTTCATACGTCGCCGCCGATAGTTCGGACGATGCCGAGCCTTCACGTGTTGGTGAGTTGTCCACTGGTAACGACCTATCATCATGTGGACTGCAACCCACAAGAGGCATCAACGAAAGAAAACTTGCTATGGCGAGAGAGATTAGTCGAAAGTTCATTTGGTCAACCATAGTTGACAAAAAGGTTTTCGTCAACTATGGTTGACCATGTGGAAGTGCGGATTGGGCGATTACCGGAGCCCGCAGACACCGAGGCGGCTCTTGCCGCTGTCGTTGCTTTGCGTCGCAACGCTGATCGGCTCGAACTTGCTGCGGTGCAGAGCGCTATCGATAGCGGCTGGACGTGGGCCCAGGTTGCTGAGGCGCTTGGAGTAACGAAGCAGGCTGTTCACAAGCGCTATGCACGACGAATAACGAAAAATAGGGAGAAAAAACGATGATCTGGCGTCGCAAGAAACGCAGCAAAGTGCAAGACATAGAGATAATGAACAAGATATTTCCCGCCTCTGATGCTTTGGCAGAAGCCGACGGAGAGAGAGACGCCGGTGCGGAATATCTACTCATGGCAGCATTCGATCTCGATGATGGCTCAGCGCGTCGAGCATTCCAACGAGCTGGAGCTGACCCTGATAATTTTCACTCCTCTGTTAAAGCACAACACGCCGAAGCGCTCCGCTCCGTCGGAATTGACGCCACAGCTGAAGCTTTGCTTGACGCCCACATTCCGCCTGTCGTCAACGGTGCCGGGTTTCACCGCGGTGCCCCTTCTGCTCACCAACTTTTCCGACAAATTGTAAAACTGGTTCGTAAAGAACGTTCCCAGCTCTACGGTGCCTACTTTGTCCTGGTTGCAGCACAAACTGAACACGGCACAACCGCCCGCGCTCTCCGCCACATGGGTATCGAACCCACCCAGCTGGCAAAGGCAGCGCGCACCGAAATTGACCTTCTTAACGGACGTGTTCCCACTCAAACCGTCGAGAGTGCAGAGTAGCGTCGCCATCAGTCGGATCGAGGCTTGCGTCGTATGCTCGCCGCAAGGCCGCTGCGAACTGCTGCGTAATTTACTTGTAAGTCTGACGCAGCATTTAAGGGCATCGTAGATGTCGTTGGCGGTTGACCAGTTGAGGCTTTGATCTGATAGTAGAGAGTCTCGTTGGCGCGCTGCCGGGTGAGGGGGCGATGCAGTGTTGTAACGCCGACGATTGTGAGCGGCGCTGCTGGTGTAATTGTACGTATACATACACTGCTGGTGTGTATACACTTGCATACATGTCTCCGGGTATTGATTCTTTCGATCTGAAGCCTGTCTTTACATTCGCCGAAGCTATGAGTTCCGGCGTTTCAACACGGCTCCTCTACAGTTGGCGAGATTCTGAACAGATTGAAGTCATTGCAAGGGGCGTTTTCATTCGCGCAAATCTACAGATCGATCACGATCTTGCCGCCCTAGCGTTTCGATCAGCTAAAGCAACGATCTGTTTGACTTCGGCGCTTTCCCACCACAATCTAATTGACACGATTCCACCGCTTCTTGATGTCGCACTGCCGAGAGGCTCCCGCCAGCCAAAAACTAATGGGCCACTTCGATGGCATTTCTTCAAGAGCGAAACCTTCTGCGTCGGTCGAGAAACAATGCCAATCATTGACAGCATTTCGATCGGAATCTACAACCCTATGCGGAGTGTGATTGACACTTTCCGTCTAAGACATCTCGTAGGTGAAGACCTAGCAAACACCGCACTGAAATCCTGGCTAGCAATCCCAGGCAACCACCCCTCAAGCCTGACGACCATGGCGGCGCAGTTTCCAAAATCTGTTCCCGCTCTCAAGAAAACACTGAAAATCTTTTTGTGAAACGACCAACCCGTGAAAGCCTCGATGGCCGAATCTATTTGGATCTGAGACGACTCGCCAAAAACACTTCTCGGCCGACGACAGAACTAATTCAGTTGTACGTTCTCGAAGGAGTTCTGGAACGCCTAGCCATGTCGAACCACCAAGACAGACTCGTGCTTAAAGGCGGCTCAGCACTCGCTGCCTTCGATGCGCGCAGACCAACACGCGATATTGACCTGTCCGCAACAGGCCTGGAAAACTCCGTTGATGCCGCGCTCGAAGTTGTCAGAAAGATTCTTTCGGCAGAAGCGGAAGATGGAATCCGATTCGATCTCGATTCTCTAGCCTCGGCGAAAATCCGCGAACACGATGAGTACAGCGGCGTCAGAGTCACACTGATCGCTTATCTGTCGACCGCGCGAATTCACGCACATGTAGACATCAATGTTGGCGACCCAATATGGCCAGAGCCGAGAGAAATCTCCCTGCCCCGGCTACTAAAAAATGAGCCAATTCGAATCTTGGCGTACCCGGTCGAAATGATCCTCGCAGAAAAGATCGTGACGGCGATCCAACGAGGCAACACCAACACCCGTTGGCGAGACTTCGTAGATATAGGGCGCCTTAAGACGACCCAAGCCCTTAACCAGTCACAACTAGCAGAAGCCACAAAAAGAGTGGCGCTACATCGCCAAGTTCAGATAAAGAAACTAACCCCACTTCTCGTAGGTTTCGGTGCAGAGTCCCAAAAACAATGGACAATCTGGAGACGCAACCAAAACCTGGAACAATCGACACCCGAACAGTTCGCAGACCAACTACAAGAGATTCTGCCGTTCATCGACGAACTAGCAGAAACACTGGGGGCCTAGGCAGGTCAACCGAATAATACCCGGTATGAGAACCGCAGAACATCTATAGCGAACAAACAGGCAGCTAGCCAAAGTGCTAGCCTACGGTGCCGTACTTGGGTGAACGCCGGTGGTCACGACGACACTTTCCCGTCGAGAATAGCGATCTGTGGACACTAGCGTGCTTGTTGTTCGGCCCTAATAAGGGTGAGGTCGCTAGTTCAAATCTAGCTAGGCCCACGACATATCCTCAGGTCACAGCCCTGCTGGTTTCTCCAGTTTCGGTCGCAAGGCGAAGTGCTTGCCTAACTGCGATCAACTCTCGTCGAGTTCAGCTAATTCTCGTGGAAGCTCCTTCGAGAAGTCAAGGCCGTTCTCTAGGAGTTTGCCCGATGAGATTGGTGCCTCAACAACCTCGGTCTGCGACAAGAAAGCCATTCGTCTGACATGTCGTGTCAAAGAGCGTCGCTGGCATCACCCAGCAAAGCGTGAGTTGTAGAATTGGGCATGGCAGTTAACGCACCCCACGAACCGTCACGGCCAGTATCAGGCTGGAAAGCACTCTGTTTTTGGCGGCAATGATGTTAACAACAACCCTCCTAACGGCGTGCGCTCCCAGTTCGACCGATGCCAGGTCAAGCATCACGAAACAGATCACGCTAACGCCTGACTCGCCTATCGCTGAAGCAATCTTCTCCTTTGGGACCAATCACGTCGAAGCGACCTCGGGCACCTATTTTGATACGGCGGATCCCGGTTCAGTCGTCAATGAGGACCGGAAGTTGTCGTTCTCTTTTGATCCACCAACGCCCACCCCAATCTCAATCACGAGTGATTCGGCGTTCACGTTCGAATCCATAACCAATGAAGAGTCTGGGACGGATGTGACATCAATATTCACCGAAGGCGAGACCACAAAGTCCGTCCAGTTTGCGCTACCAAAAGGATCCAACGAGACCGTCGATTTCGAGTTAACGATCGAAGCTGCTGCAAGCAGCAACTTCAGCGACATCGTCGTGGACCTCACCGTGGACATCGAGACCGGCGCAACCTACGACTCGGCAATTGGCATCCCCGTTGTCAACGGTTCAAGCACGACTCGCCATAGCGTCCACCTCTCATCACCAGAGATACTGGCCGGTGAAGGTTTGGCCGTCGAAAACTACACCTACCGTGGATCTGGCAAAAGTACGGTCGCTTATGTCGTTGACGAAACCGCAACTGCGGTACCACACACCGAACCGATATTTCCGGTGAACGAAGAATGCCCCGACGGCGGCTGCGAACCCATACCAGACATCAATACGATAATCCCGTGGCCCGAAGAATGCCTCCGAGGTCCCTGCAACACCACCATCGACATCTACATCCGCAACGACTCCATTTTCGATAGCTACCACGCAAAATCGTCCTACTTCGCACTAACGTCGCCCGATCCACAGGCCGAACTAGCCGTGATTTCAGAACCATCAGATTTCGACGCATTTCCCTAAGCCGGCGTAGCTTCGCTGCGGTGATGACCGATGCTGGCCTAACCATGGTCGACAGGTGAAAGCTCGACTATTTCGCGGAGCTGGTGTCGGTAGTGGAGGAAGATCTTTTTCTCACCGGTGCCCGCCCAGTCGACCGCTTGTGATGCGCTATTTCCAGCGGCTATCTGATGAGTAATTGCCGTTTGCCGTAGTTCGTATGATGTGATTGGGTCCACCCCTTTCTTATGACAGAGTTGCCGAAGACTTCCACGTTGATTGTCTTTGTTGATTGCTGTGCCTCGTCGAGTAGTAACAATTTGTCCTCGATCGACCCAAATAGTGCCATTCTTGATCTGATCACGAGCTTGAACTCGCTGGCGTGATTTCAAGAGATCCAGCGTTTCGGAATGCAGCCTAATTGTTCGTGTTGACCGCAATGTCTTCGGCGGCGTGAACTCGTCGTCAGTGCTAAAAATTGCACAACCACACTGAGAGTCTGTTGATCAAAGTCCACATCTGACCACCGAGTAGAACGTATTTCTTGCGGTCGAAGACTGTGACGACCTCCAAGGTCGACTATCAACTTGGTCGTACCTCTAGCGGCTTCGAATAGAGAGCGCCACTCAGATCCAACAACTCAGAGAAGGTGACACCACTATTGTGTGGAGACTCGACCGTTTAGGCCGATCTTCGAAACATCTCATCGAGCTAGCGAACCGATTCGACGACCTCGGTGTTGGGTTTGTATCGCTCACCGAAGCGTTAGATACCACCACCCCGTCGGGTCGTCTCCTATTCAACGCGATGGCTTCACTAGCAGAGTTCGAACGAGATCTAGCACCAGGTCAGAGTTCCTTGGGAGGAAGAGACACCTTCCCTCTTTCAAGGTGAGAAGCCTTACCTTCGATTGGAAACAGTACGAGAAGGTTCCTCTGTCTCCACGGTGATATCACCTGCAACAACAAGATGCGAACTGGAGTGGTAGCCGGATTGGTGGCCAACGGGAGGGCTCTGTTGTTAACCTCAGTGATCGCCATTGGCTAGGCAATGTACTGTTTTAGACGCAGGTGAACAGCGGGTGACACCGCAGGCGAGCCTGATAAGGGTGAGGTCGCTAGTTCAAATCTAGCTAGGCCCACAAAGGACGCCCAGGTGAGAGCGCTGGCAGGCTGACGGGGGGGGGAGCCTCGAAGCAGGCTGTGCTAGCCAACGCTAGTGAACACTTGTGGCCGCGCTTAGACAGAATGGTCTGGCAGCTTCCCAAACTGCTTCTGGGAAGTTTGCAGTTTGAGACGAGCTGGGTCTCACTCAGGAGCGACCGTCCTGTCCAATACTCTGGCTAGCAGACCACGCTATCTAGTCGCGTGCCGTCGTATTGGATTGCTTGAGCTCAGGCTTCAGGGTCGACGATTGTTTCTATGGTTCCGGGTTGAATGATCTGCGAGGTGCGAACGTTACGCGACACCCTGAAGACCGCACCGCTGGTTACTTGTGTGACGACGAATCGCCGCTGATGGCGGTGCCGACTTCGGAACCGTTGAAGAGGTCGAAGTTTCTTGGGGAGCCCGGGGTGCTAGTGGCTGAGCTCTTTCTGTTCGGTGTCAGCTTTGATCGTGCGATCCTTGCCGTTTACTGCTCCGGTGTATGTGTATTCGTTTCGAAACGGAAGATTCAGGTTTGCTCGGATTGAGTTTTCCGTGACGGGGCGATCACCACGATCGAGTTCTTTGGGAATGGAGAACCAATCGTACGCTCCGGTGAAGGCCGACATGCTGGCCAAATACGAGAAGGTTAAGGACCGGGTCGAGAACTTCGGCTCCGTCCTCGACGAGTTCACCGAAGTCGAAGGCTTATGGAACACGTCGCGCCTCGATCTTCCGGAGCTGCTCGACGATCCCGACAACTTGGCGGACAATCTGCGGGCTACGTCCACGGGTTCTCGCCTGAGGCGCGCGACATCCTGGAGAAGTTCGACTTTCCCACCCATATCACCCGGCTCGACAAGTCTGGGCTGCTCTATCTGGTGGTTTCGAAGTTTGTTGAGCTTGACCTTCATCCCGATCGGGTTTCGAATTTTGAGATGGGCTACCTCTATGAGGAGGTGGTTCGCCGCTTCTCCGAGTTGTCGAACGAGACAGCGGGTGAGCATTTGACCCCTCGTGAAGTGATCCGACTGGTGGTCGACTTGTTGTTCGCCGAAGACGACGACTTACTTCAGCGGCCCGGCATAAAGAAAACCTTGTTCGACCCGGCGTTCGGCACGGGCGGCATGTTGCCGACGGCGGAAGATCGACTCAGTCAGCTCAACCCGAATGCGCATAGTTGTCGAACACTTTGCGCTACGGGCCGGACATATCCAACGCCGCCCACTTGATGTGATCTAACCACGACTCCGGCTGGTTTCCAAGCCACCCGCAGCGCAGATGCCCTTCGGGAAATAGCGACAGGCCGCACCAGACCAAAAATACTCTTTGACCTGACCCTGACCTAGCACAACGA